>JAHQIW010004125.1:0-183167 GCA_019055375.1 Parelaphostrongylus tenuis | reverse complement strand
CTGCGATTGTTCTGAGCTAGGTCTTTATGAACCATGGAAGGTAAAGGTACTGCATATACGCCGTTTTGACGAGGCGACAGACAGCCTAACGCCCAGCGTTTTGGCGCACGTTCGCTCCTACCTGTGGCCACACGACTGCTCTGCTATTGCACTAATGATAGTGGCACGGGCATGCTGCGCCCACAAAAAAAACGCTAGCTTCAGCGCATCGCTTGGGCAAGCTGGTGTTTTCACAACCGCAGTACTTGGACTTCAACGTTCATCTAGAGCTTAACTTCCTCCCATCACATTGAAAGACTTCGCCGAGTCTTCGCACTTATAAGGATGATTGTGGATCTCTTTATTCATTCACTAGTCGCTATTGCAGATTACGTATTCTTTCATAATCAGCAATTTCACTATTCAGTTTGACGAAGGTTTGTCGTTTTATAAATCCGCTTTCGGCTATGTGGCCGTTGTTTAAGATCGTTGACGGCATTCACTAAAGCTTGTAGCTTTCTGATACAATTTTAGCGAATCAAGTCAGATTTTGATATCAGTAAGTGTATATCAACTTTTCCACACTCTCACTGCTTTCTGTGAACCCTTTCACTATGCTGCACAAGTATTGAACAAGGCGTGCAAAGTAGGGACAAACTGCCAATGCATCCCTCACATCAAACACAAAAACATATTTACTATATTACATCACGTGTGATAGCGAGCAAATCTCTGAGCTTCATTTATTTGACTGAATTTATACAGAATGTTTCAGAAAGTGCCACGAGAAAAGTTTCATACTCCTACGCGGGATATTTACACTTATTTCAAAACCTGCCGTTCGGTGCTGTGTCCAGTGCGGCGTCTGTTCATTTCACTTGACTATAGTTCCATCAGGAATGTAATCGATGTGCACAACACCGACCACCCCATGCGATCACAGGACTTGAATCCGATCTTCACCCACACTACGAGGTAGGCGCATATCACTACAATACCGGCGCCACCTCCCCGCTATCACTCCTTCTCTTACTATCAATTATTGAAATCATAGATCTCGCTGCTTACTTTGATCTACTGAAACGTTATTACAATATCCCTCTCACAGGCACTTGAACGTGCTCCTGCATGCCTTTAAGAACAGAAAAAGTGCAACTTCAGTTTCTGCTTGCAAAAAATTGGCTTAATGAAGAAGAAAAAAGGTAGATCTTGAAAACAGAGAAGGAGCACACTGATCAAATATTTGAGAACCATCCAGCACGTCAAGAACAGACAAGAATATAGCGCGCATAAGACAGATGGAAATGCTATTTTGAGAAATAGAAAGCTGGAAATAATCTAGCAAAAAGTTGGGAGAAAGTCGTCTGAACACTCATTCGCGTGAACCAAAAGCTAGCAGTCTAAGCACTGAATCTTCCTGATCTAAACGGAACTGTAATTGAGCGTAGAGTCATGGTAGCAGTTGGTGACACGGTATAACATATTGCACTGCTGGAATGACAAGCGGACGCCAAGACTCATGAACTAGTCATATTCGTAGCCTCAGTTTACTGGACATATGCCGCTAGACACGTTCCTTATTGTCCACCTATATGTGAGCAGATCGCTTGAAACGAGTGTTATAGGTGACTGTCATGGACAGAACACGATTGTCACAATTATATGGAACGTTACAATGGCACGGACCTTCCCCTTTGAGGGATCCTGCCCGGTTAGTTGCGAGAGCACGTGGCGAGTCTTCATGTGCAGATAGGGGAATAAACGCAAACCAAAAGCGACCGTGTGCTTTCCAGAGACGCAGGTAGATTTAGGAATAAGCTCCCTGCTTCTGCAGTGCCGATATGACAAAACTCTTTTTCAACGAGTTAAGTAGGCCAAAGCTGCAATCAAGCGGCTGGTAAGTTTATGGGAGGAGCTTAGGAGTCACCTTCAACGAATAAGCTCTTCCATCTCCTCCGACAGGGACTGGCAAGCTACTTGTGATTACCCAGCCCTTATGTTTAGAGCATGGCAAGCTGGATGTTGGATATCAAAATGCTAGAAACTGCAAGAAATATGGGCCCTCATTTCCCTGATCGTGAAAACCACTGGTACGGCAGCACCAAGTAGGACTAGCGGAAAGCTGCTAAAATCTCAGGGTCGAACAAAGGTGCCAGAATGGAAACGAACTAAAATGACGAACTAAACCTACATTGCAAGAAAATTTTTTCACGAATCCGCTGTAGAAGATCTAGTTATTCAGGCAAGAAGGATAAGCTACAACGTCACTGTCCTGGCTGAGACGAGAAGACACTATCCTTTTCAAGCTGTTTATGACACCGGAGGAAAAACTGTGTCTTAGAACATGCGATCGCAGAGGTGTCAGCGGCGTTGGCGTTCTCGTTAAATCGAATTTGACCGTGAACATTGATTCATTCGAGCAACTAACAACCCGTGTCGGACGATTGCGGTTGCAACGATGTGGACCAATGCCGGCTTTGACCATCTTTGCTGCATGAGCAACAAAATCACATGACGAAACGAAGTCGGAGCGTTATATATGGACCTCTCATAGTTCTTCAGAAAAGACCATACATTCCTCAAGGTCGTTGTTAGAGATTACCTGAGGAGCGTCACATTGGAACCCACGGACTAGAATGCCCCCAATTGAGTGTGTTACAATATAATAAACCACATCCTAGTGAATCGAAAGTTTTGTCTGGACGATGTCGCTGATGTTCCTGAGTTCTACACGAGATCACACCACCGTTTCTTCCGCGCAACGTTTTTCTAGAACTACCATAAACTAGGATGTATTCAAATTATTAATCGGCTCTTGGCAAGATATGTTGTCGACAACATCGACGAAGCATACAACCGGCTCGTAGAACATCATCACATTAGCGCTATCAAAGTCAAGAATCCTAAAACCACGAAGAGACAAGTGCCTCCTCAGACACTCGAGCTGATATGTCAACGTGGAATCGCACGAGCTACAGGCAACCGAACCTTCACGTCCGAACTTGCGAAACGCTGCAGAGAAGCCATGAAAGAAGACCTTAAAGAGAGACGAGCAGCAGTCATGGCAGAAATTGTAGAAGCTGGGAAGAGCTGCCGCAAAGCCCAACGAAGCTTCGTCAGTTACAAGAGCCAAGATAATTTGCACGCTGACACCCCCTGATGGGACACTTACAGGTTCCTGAAGGTCAATAGAGAAAATCATCCAACAGTACTACTCGGATCTCTTCGTTAACCATGTCCTCTTACCGTCATATAATCTGAAAGAGGATGAAATCGGCCTGTTCCACCGATCCTCCCTTCTGAAATACGACATGCTATATCGTCGGTGATGAACAGAACAGCATTCGTCCAGACAGGATTAGACCAGAACACCTGAAGAACCCACCGCCAGTTTTCATCAACACCCTGGCTCGGCTCTCCCACTCGCTACTTGTTAGGAGGCAAAGATATGCAGTCAACGGAAAACCAGCAAGACCGTATTTGTTTATGAACTCTTTACTCGAGTCATCCTAAACAGGATTGACAGAACACTGGACGAGGGACACTTATGCGAACAAGCAGGGTTCCGAAAAGGATTTAGTACTATAGACCACATCACACGATTACAAGTCTCATTGAAGTTTCACAAGAGTACAAAATATCGCTCTGTCTCACATAGACGTGAAGGAAGTCTTTGATTCAGTTGAGGCAGAAGCGGTTATGGAGGCTCTGGATATCCAAAGCACCCTACACGATATGTAATGATCCTTCGCGAGCTATAGAAAGATTTCACGACTAAAATATCTCATTTTACAACAATATCAACGTAAGAAGAGAGGTTCGACAAGGCGATAGAACTTTGCCAAAGATTACACTGCAAACCTTTTCAAAATGTCATGCGTATATTACAACAGGCGATATGGGAGTGAAAATCGACGGTCGACAATTGAGTCATCTTTCTTTTTCTGATGATATCGTCCTCATAACACGAAGTGTCAGCCAAACAGAACGAATATTGACCGATTTCGGCAACGACTGTGGAAAGATTGGCCTTCAACTAAATCTGACAAAAGCGATGTACACGAGAAACGGATCGGTTTCGATTGCCTTATCTACGTTCAACAAATCGAAACATTTCCGAATGCTCCATTTACGTCTATCTAGGTCGTGATATTAACATGATGAACGACCTAGCTCCAGAGTTGAGCTGAACAACGAGCGGCTTGGGGAACCTCTAAAAGCATCGAGGATGTAGTGAAGAGGACCAAGAACATCCGACTCTGTGCCCACCTTCTGGACTCGACGATTATCCCTGCCCTAACCTAAGCATCAGAACCTGTTCACTACGTAAGCAAGTTGAGAGATCACTTAGCGTTATTAAGCGCGCAGTCAGTCAATGCTAGGAGTATACCGTAGAGAATGGCTCCGAAGTTCCGAACTCCGTCAGCGCTCAAAAATCAAGGACGCCGTTCTACACGCCAGGATATCGAAAATAAGGTGTGCCGGGCACGTGACGCGCTTCAAATGCAACCGATGGATGGGAGCCTTTACCAGCTGGAGTCCTCGGGATATAAGCGCTCTACAGGAAGACCACCGGCTAGATGGTGCCATTTCTTCGCGAAAAGATCAGAAGAAAGATATAATACTCAGCGAATCCCAAAGCAAGGAGGATCCACTGGGCTACTCTTGCACGCGATAAGGAAAAAACGGAAGTGTTGCTGGTACCCGCTCGAGTCACTCGACGATCAACGCAACGACAGGTGGTACAGGTGATATAGTGGTAACGATGCTCTAAAGGGGACTAATGCGGCGATGCAAAGTGAAAGCAATCAAAGTGAGTTGAATTGTTCAGTTGGACTCCCACCGAAGAAAGCTGAACTGCAATAAGTGCAATACAAATATTTTCATTGGTTTTCAGCATTCGATTATTGATTACAGTGCACTCACCCGATTCTCTTGTCGTCAAAAACGCCCACTCCACTAGGGCCGGCGTTTTCCTCTTGACTAAACCTCCCATGTAAATAGTTATATAGAGAGTAAAGAGCTTTTCCGGGAAATTATTACGTGCTGGATAATCTTGCACCATCAAGCACTGTAGGTGCATGTATATATGGCTCATAGAAGAATCTGCAGTCTATATAACAAATCAATCCTTGCCGATGTGTTAATCGAGCATTTTGTTAAGACCATCTATGTATGAAACCAATCCGTCAATCCCGGCGAGACATGGAATTCGGCAGGTGGTGTCTGGTCAAATTGACCACAGCTCTCTAACTATTGCCAGCTTAATAATCCAAATATAAATTGAAATCTTGTTCGCATCTTAGGCATAAGGTGACCGCGATCTAGGATTGATGCTTACACTGAATATTTCACGCCACCGGTGAAATAAATCTGGTCGACGATAAAGGACCAAGATTGAGTAAAGATACTTTGCAGTCGACGGTTTCTAATCTGAGATTGCTAAGAATCATTCAAGTCTTATATGCATGATCTAATCGAGTTAAGAAGGTGTGAAAGTAGCATGGTCTTCTTATAGTTTCCAACGTCGGTACTGTTCAATTATGGCGGCGCCACTTGAGGTCTTCGGTAAAAGCGTATTTTTCAATCTTGCAAAACATTTTTGTAGTTTACCGATAGCTCAAATCAAGTGTAATTCAATGGCGTGTTTTGATTTCTCAAGAGCTTATTATTGGCGCCGTACCAGTCAAAATAAGATTTTACTCCACATTCAAAATCCTTAACTGGATAAAAGTTTTGCTGTAATGAACTTTCAATCGTTAGATAGATAAAATATTTCCATTTGTAACGGTTTATTTGGCTTTCGTAAAAGACTTTTTCGAGCTTTGTAACGGCCGAAAGAATATTGGGCTTCACACTCGATGAGCACTTCAAGTCGCTAGGGTGAGTGTACAGCTGTAATACCAATCCGTTGCATAAATCACATACGGACTTTTTGATGAAATTCAGAGATGTCTCCAAGTTCCAGAATTTTTTTTTCATCTCCATGGGTTTTTTCGGAAAAAAAAATGCGTTGAAATAATTATCGCGCTTCATTGACAAGCTTACATCAAAGTATGGATTACTGTTCAGGAGACCAGAAGACTTTGATCGCACCCAAGAGTGATCTAAAAACATCTTCACCTAAATCGACAAGAAGATTACAACTGGGACTTTGGCAAAAGATAAGCGGAACGTCGCAACATTCGCATAATTTCACCTGCGATCATTTAACGCCATATGAACTCAACCAAGTAAGACTCCGAAAAATGGCGTGCGCTCCCTCGGTGCCGTCTGTTTGCCATTTTGCACATCCCCACATCTTTTCGACTTTTTAAGACTGAGTATCTGTGGGTAGATCTACAAAATTGTGATAATAGTTAATTGTGAAGTTTGGAAACCAGTTTTTTATATATGTTCAGTTATGTAACCTTTCCAACAATCGGAATAAGTCGTAGAACCTTGGGCAGCGTTGTTTTTGGATAGCAGCCAGCAAGGATGGTGCTGCGCGACCTGTAACTGCCACCAAAAAGCATTGTTATGTATCACGACGGACTCCTTCAATGATCCATTGTTGGTGGAGCACACGTCCAGCATTGTCCTTCCTGTTTGTGAGCAAAATGATTCGTCTGTCTCCACAATCTTTCCTTTGCCCAATCTTTTTACCCCGGCGTCCATTTAGCTGCTCTGTAACAACTTCACGCAAATAGTTGTTCTAATCCACAACTGCGCCACGGCTCATGCCAAATTTTTTCTTGCATCATTTGAGCGACGTTCACTCTTCACTGCAACTATGTAAGAAACGGAAACAGTAACAAAGGAAGACGAATGTTCCTGAACCAATTTCTGACTCTAACACCGACCTTGTCGCGACATCTACGCTTGTAATATCGCCAAGCAATTTTTGAATCGAAGTGAAGCTTCAATGGACGTTTTTTCTTGCACAGAGGTTTGGATTGTAACACGCGTGTCTACGTAGGAGCATGACGGCTTCTTTTTCGGTGCTTGGCAATGCAACAATGTTCATGATTATGGTGAGAATCAAAAGACAGCTGAAGGCAGTTGACTTGTAATGACTTATCAATGTGGAGAATGCTGAAACGGCTCGTCAGGCAGGAGCAAGTATTGCGAAATCCCATCCACATACCTGGCAATGCGTGGTGGCCAGGTGCCGCCGCTGCATTGCGCGCCTTATCCTATAACAACTCACTAAGAAGTCCTTTGAAAAAATCAAATACATCACTGGAATCAGCAAAATTCAGACTATCGAACGATTTCTAGAAGTCTGACGGGAATGCTCTTTCCGACAAAAGGCGCGTTGAAACGCCTTAAGTGTGAAACATACTTTATCTTGGCCGTTACAGCGACATGAAAGTTTCCTTCAGAACCTAAGTATGCTAAAACTGTCTAAATTTGCGCTGTTGATTAAGCTGAGAAGAACTCAAGCAAATCAAAAACACCCTCGCTTCTGAAGGGGATGCGAAAAAAACAGCTATATTTTGAATGTGTAGAACCCACTCTTCTTATGCGAAATGCGAAAAGTTTTTTTTTCTGAAGAGCATGTACACGTTTTTTTATCTAGATGATTTGCTCTATCTAATGGTCAAAATTTTGTTATAAAAAACTTTTATCAGACGAGAAATCTTCAAATGTGAAATAAGATCGCATTTTGACTGGTACGGACTTTTAAAACAAGCAGTATGAGAAATAAAATACACCTTCAACATTCGCATGATTCAAGCTATCAGATAGCGTATTCGTCAAATAACAGCAAAGAATTCGCTTTTACAGAGGGACTTAAGTAGCGCGGCCATAATAGACAGCACCCAAACGTCCTTCCAAGGTATTAATACACTCCCAGCACCGCAACTATGCGACCATGTTGCTACCCACTATCTACTTATCATTCCTAATCACTACAATCACCAGCTACAAGGCATCGACTGTCGGTAAATTGCCACTGACAACTTTACCTTGACAAACGTTTTTTTATTATTCGATGATCAATCCTTATGAGGGGGAACACGTGGCCGAGGAAACGGCACAGGCACTGGGGAAGCTGCCGAAACACGCCTGTATGCGGACTCTGTTTGATACAGATCTATTTGTTCCCAAACCTTGAAAAGACGGCTAGAACATTCTCAAAGATGTGATTTTCTTTTTTACTAACCTCATGGTATTGTCTTAGTCCATTAAGGAGGATATTATAGATTACTATTGCTTAAGTTAATTACCGATTAACGACCAAACG
The DNA here is from genome assembly GCA_019055375.1 of Parelaphostrongylus tenuis. NCBI lineage: Eukaryota > Metazoa > Nematoda > Chromadorea > Rhabditida > Metastrongylidae > Parelaphostrongylus > Parelaphostrongylus tenuis. Next base: position 174,958 of record JAHQIW010004125.1, on the reverse strand, counting down.
CTTTTGGTGATGATCTAGAAAAAGATGCATCACCCACATCTCTTCACTAATATATTAGGTAAAGGTTAAGGATTTACGATCCATGCATTGCTGAGGTGCGTCGTTTGCTGTTAGAAGATTCCATAGCACGTAAAGCACATGGACGTGTAAAAAAATTTATTTAGTACCAAAGTTCGACGTTTGATCGAGAGTTTCTGTCGAAGCGGAGAAACAATTCCTATGTAGTGATCATAGTAGCGAATGCCCTGTCCAATTGCTATGTGTGTGTACGCCTGCCACGCGATTAATTTATCAGAAATTACAGCAAGAATAATTCGTTCAGGAAAAAAACACCCAAAATGAGCAATAGTTACATATAATACATTCATATCGCCAACCAATTCAGTTGGCGGATTAAAAGGCATATCACGTAACAATCATTAAATCAATGCACTATAATAGCTCGACTATTAGCTACTTCATAACATTAGTAGTATGACTACGTGGGTCAAACACATGAAGACAAAGAGCGAGAACCAACTGTATTCTACTTAAAAGGTCTGGCAAACCTCAATCAGGAGACGGGGGGCTAGGGAGGCCACCGTGGTCGACCCGGAATGATGAAGCCCCAGGGCGGTATGCCGGTCGACGATGTGTGAGTATCATAGTCGTATAATTCATAAAAACCTCACATTGTATGTTCGAGATCGTCCTACGAGCCTGCTACCCATCCCCGGGGCTGAAATGCCCACGACCCCCAAAAATGGGCAGTCTCCATCACCTTGGTTTTGCAATCACCATCTTTAATGCAACATCGAGCAGTCAATCATCAAGCACTCACGACCTAAGTCACTAATCAGCAATTGAACAGCGCCACAGCGAGTCACAAACATCAATCGCAAGCGATCGACAGGCTAAAAGGAGAAGGAAACTAATAAGAACAGAAAAGATAACCAGACGGCCGCACGGGCCAGTTTGAAGGCACTCGACTGCAGTCGCCGTCGGCCCATTGCTGCGTACCTCCGCTGCGTATCAGTCCTCCCACTGCGTAACCGCCGCCTCTCTCCTTTAAGATTTCCTTAACAATCGAGCACGTTATGTTATCACTTATGTGAGAAAGACAATATGAAAATAGCAATGAATGTTGCATGAATTGCTATATCCTAATTGAATAACACAAATCGCACTATCATAACACCGCCGAAGGACGACGACCGTGTTAAAATCGCTACATCTTATCAAGCCCCTCACAGACCCTTCCCCTCACTCCGTAGAATAGCCAGTTCATCTATGCTCGTATACATGTACTTTATCTTATTTTCCTCTGCTACACTAAGAGAAGCGACCTTTTCAGAAATAGGTACAGTTTTGGAATCATAAAATCCTACGCTATCGAACAATCTTTAACAGTCTGAAGAAAGTGCTCTCCCTTGCTAGAAAAACGCGTGTGTAAAACAAAATGCTTACCTTTCGTCGATGTGTTGTGATAAAAACTTTTTCGAAAAACGGTTGCATACCGCACCAGCCATAGATTCAGCTTGCTAATTATTACCTAGCACTCCTAAGAAAAGTTCTTGTTCAGCGAATGTGATCAAATATTCATTTGCCGCCGTCTACCAAAAAAAACCTTATTCTCATTGTTTTTAACTTATTTATTACTTTATTGCCATTGTTAGAGTGCGCTAAAAATCGTTTTCAGAAAGCAAGTTTATGTTCTAACTTTTCGAAATTTGAGCTATTGGGTAGTTACTAATCTTCACAGGAAAATAGGAGACGTGATTTTCTCAAAGGGTTGCAAATGAGTGTGGAAAGGAGAGAAGTACCCCTTATTTGCACCGCTATAGTTTTTCTACATAAAGCGGCAAACACATTGCCAGTATATCGCTATCATACATACTTGAGCGCTCTCTCACATGTCTAAAAAACAGCAATAAAACGTTTTCTCTAATTGGGATAATTCAACTTCTAGTTTTAGCGAGCAAACATTTACAGAGAAGCGTTCACCGCCCAAAATTTTGAATCTCGCCAGCCCTCATCAACTAATTAAAAATTTCAGACTGTACATGATTATGACACTTAGTAATGCCACTCTGGAAAGATAAAAAAAACGTGAATTTATAAAACAAAACGTACAGAAATGATCAAAATATCCATCATAATTGGTCCGAGGTGGACCGTATTACCGTCTTCAGTGGGGACTCGTCTGGAGACTGACTCTCCGAACTTCTGAGAGTTTCTGGTTGCCGAGTTGAATGTCGGCTGCCGTTGGCCGTGTGGTCGTCGCACTCTGCCGTCGGTTGACGTCGGTTAATGCTTCAGCGCTCTTCAGATGGTGAGCTACCGTGCTGAGGGGAGGCAAAATATATACTTAGTCTGAAACAGGAAATTTTCTTGCTTTTGAGCATGTTATCATGTTGTCAGATAAAAACACACTATCATGCTGTTAGCTTACCACGCGGTTTTTTGAGCGAGGTCTATGTAAACAGTCGAAGGTGAAGGTTTGGCTTATTCGACCAGTCGCAAGTGCTTTACTGTGAACACGGAAATGTCGGGGAATTTTCTCTACTCGACGTGCAATGTTTTAAAAATCAGGTGTGGAATCCTTATTAAGTAGGAGTATATCTCCTTGCAGGAAATCGGTTGAACAGAAAGGCGCCGTGCTACTGATGATCCTGGAAGAGCGAGACATGCTTAGATGGTGCTGTATAAGTGCAATTCCAGGCCTCATAAAAGACTCCAAACATGCTATAATGTTATCAGATTATCAATTCTGATTGGTTTTAAGCGAGATTACCATAAACAGCGGAAAGTAAATATATTGTATACAGCTGTTAACAAAGCGACAGATCGCTAAAACCCAGCGTCTGGGGCACGCTCGATCCAGCCTCTACCACTCGGCTTCACTCTAATTGCACTAATGATGCTGACGAGGAGCATGCTTCGCCCACAAGGAAACGCTATACTCAGCGCATTGTCTGTATAGTGGTTATGTTTTCATACCGCAGTACTACTCAGCTAAGTCTCCCTTCATCGGCACAGCTCCTTGGTCCCTCAAGCCTTCGGAAATGCCCATATCGAGGACGTTTTTTTGCCCTGTAGTCACCGTAACTCATGGGGGTGATCATGCAGCTTGTCATCTATGATCAAATTTTTTGTTGAACGAAAGATAATATGTCGTAACTATAAGTTCCACTTCAATCGTTCTATACTACTATTTTTGCAAAGAGGCCACCTAGGGGCAGGATTATCATTCATTTATGATCAAACGAGATTCTTTTTATTCAACCGCTTTAGCGGTGGTATGATGTTACAAATATATACCCATTGATGTAGAGTGATGTGCAAAACTCTTGCGTCAGGAGGGACTAGAACTCACACCTCACTCTTTCCGGGAATGCGTGCTCTATCCGTTACACAACTGACGCCCATTTTGCACATCGCTCTTTCTACTCTACAGCGCACCTGTCTGTCAGCCGCCAGCCGGCAACGGCCTGGCCCGGGTAGTCGATCTCGACATTGAACCCAGTCACGCTGGCAGATATTGGGTATTAAAGATCAAAGGAGATTCTTTTTATCTAATGAAATATGGTATCCTAAACAGCACTTTCTAGAAATCCTTGCTATAAAGGTAAGCCACGGCGTAAATTCGTTCGTGTTTCATGTTACTTAATATTTTTCATTGATTAGGTGAGGAAATGTTGCATAACATTGTTGTTATAGAATAAATATCAAGACCGACTAACTATTAGAGAGTACATCCACTTTCTCTCTCATGACACAGTAGTGAATACAGACAGTATTTATCCACCTACTGACTATGGGTCGATCTATGTGTACCTACATTTTTGCAATTTCAATATAATGAGCAACGTCGAAAAAATTCAAAACAAGAAAACCACATGATTCGATGCTGTAGATATATCCTTAGCAGTGGTGTGTAACAGCGTCATTGTCGTACTGTAGCTAAGGTGAAGAGGTTACGTTAATCAGTAGTAAAAGATAGAAATGCTCAGGATATTGATAAGGATTATATTTTCAATTCGTTAAAAACGGAGTACACCAAATGCACAATCGTAAGAGTGGACAAATCAATTTTAGAGATAGACAAATCGCTCATCTTAAGATCATTTAACAAAAGAAAGAATTATCAGTACATTGAAGAATATAGAACTGCATCATATTCATATCGTTCAACTGCTCATTAACATGCAAACATATGGTATACAACTTACCTGTACTTGCTTATGATGCTTGCTCCAAGCTTCACTAATATTGTGCGTCGCTCCACTAGTATGTAGATCAATTTCAAGCTTAAAAAATGAAGTGAACCATTATTTATGAGCCAAAAACTCTTCAGAGTGGCTTTCATATTGTTACACAACATCCAAAGATCACCCGTTGGGGATCACTGCTGATAGGCAGGCGGCGTGCGCAGTCCCTCGCGCGGCAGTTGACGCGACCGGCTTAGCGAGTGGAGAGCGTGATCTTGCCAGTGCTGTGACTTGTAATGATGCAGATTTCGTCACTCAGAGGCCTCGTTATCAGTAAGGATGGACTCGGAATAAAGAGACCTTAGTAAGGCTATTTTTGGCTTAAGCATAGCAAAACAGACAGAATTCATTTTATTTGACCGCCTTGGCTGTGGTAAGACGTTATAATATACCCAATAATAAAGAGTGATGTGCCAAAACATTTGCGTCAGCTGGAAGTCGAACAAAGATTCCACCTATCCGTGGGAGCGTGCTGAACCGTTGCACTACCGACTCCCATTTTGACATCACTCATATTACGCTACAACCGTTATCTGTCAACAGCCAACTGTCATCGGTCTGGCGTGGGCAGTCACTATCGACATTGAACCCACTCATGCTGACAGATATTGTGTATCAATAATCAGTCAGAATCCATTTATTTGATTTCCTTCAGCGGTGGTAAAATGTTACAAGAAACACGATAATGTAGAGTTGTGTGCAAAAACATTCGCGTCAAAACATTGTGCACCGCAATAGGTGGTCAAATAAAAAAGAATTCTGATTGATTACTGATACCCAGCATCTGTAAGCATAAGTGGGTTCAGTGTCGATAGTGACTGCTCACGCCAGACCGTTGACGGTTGGCTGTTGACGGATAAAGCGTTGTAGCCTAGAAAGAGCGATGTCAAATCGGGCGTCGGTAATGGAACGGTCTACACGAGCCCACGGATAGGGTGAAATCTGGGTTCGAATCCCAGTTGACGCAAATCTTTATGCACACCAATCTTTGTCATTGGGTATATTATAACGATTGTACAACAGTGCTAACTTATCAAGAATAATATTGCAGATTGCAGTTCAGTGTCACTTCACCAACTTCTCTTGAGATTTCTTCGATCTCAAGCATACTCTGGGAGTTGAGACTTCTATCGAAGAGACTCCATCCATTTTGTTGCATTTTGGGTGATACTATTTTTATTTACCATTATATTCTATGACTAGTAGCCCGGTGGAAAGCTTCGTTCGGTAAAAAAGACAAGGAAACACGACAGCGTCCCACACAGTGCGACTGCATACCACACAATTCGTGGTGAAAAAGGGGGATTTGTATGGTATTTGAAAATTTCATTAGAAATCAAAAATAAAAGATAAAGCTATCGGCGGTTGATAAATTCCTGCGATATGCATCATGCAAACATTTTCAGTTCTTAGCTTTGTTTGGGGTGATTGATTGCACATCTTGTCCATCTTGTCTACAATCAGTTGCGGTGATCTACCGATGTATCGAGTTATTGCTGCTTATTCTCCCAGACAATCTGGCATTAATTTACAGGCAGTATGGAAAGCCTGATGAGTTATGAGTGCGAGATCAACCTAACGACCTTGTGTGTAACGCTGAAGACGTGTACTCCAGAGGCCACATGCTCTTTTGAGCAAAGAGTTATCATCTTTGCTACTGAAACATACTATAAAGGTCTAAATAATGAAGTACTATGAAAGTCGTTTCAAAATTAAGGTTCAGACTTTAGATCTCCAGCTCTCAAGCTGTGAATGATTACTAGTAGTCTAATGAAAAAGCTGTGCTGGGTAAAAAAGAAAGGGAAACACGAACACATTCCACGCAAAGCGTGTGTATTATATTCATTTCGCAAGGATTAGTGAGATTTTTCAGGGGTTAGGCCGTTTCTTGTTATAAATACGTTTTGATGTATCTCTCCATTGAAAATCCCTTAAATCTAATTTGAAATTTCGCTATATAATACTTAAAACTTCACTGCAAAGTGGAAAAGTGGACTGCGATTGCAATACAGCTTCTATTGGCTAGTAGGATCGTAGTGTAAAATCGAACCAGAAACCAAATCAGTATAGAAATCGGCATTTTCAAGCTTTCGAATGATTGCAGAACTCCGAGTAAGAAAACAGAAGCAAATATTATATATCAACTGGAAATTTGCCACACTTCACAGTAATGTGGTCTTCTCGTTGGAATATGAGGAATTTTTTGACACATGGACATTCTTTTTACTGAAACTATCTCTGCAGAAGCCTTTTCAATGATATTACACCATTTACTGATGGCAATGTTTGTTTGGAACTCCAGTTTAACTAATAGTTTTTCACATCTACATTGCGATATGTGCCAATATAAGTTCGCGAAGAGGCACGACACCGCCATTACAGTATTTGAGCGAGATTTGACGTCGCGCGGCGGGCATCAAAACGGTACACATGGTCCCAAAAAGGATAATTGAAACAGTATGACAATATTATCTCAGTTTGATTATAATTTTAGCTTTGGAAATATAACTTTTGACTAGCTTGATGTACTACTGTGTTTCTTACAATATTGGGGACTCACTGTATAAACATTCTGTGCAGAATTTCAAGGCACCTTTGCTGATTTTATGTTCATATTTCATAGCCAAACATTGTTTTTCTATTTGTCGAACAGATATTAAGCAATTTTGTAATTCTTGCGTTCTCAACTCCTTCCTGACTTGCCAAGTCTATTTCTTTTCTCCATGCATTATTTTGACCCAACATCTCTCCCCAGAAGTGCTCTATGATGCCCAGACTTTCAGATTTTTATTCGATTTTTCGTAAAAGAAAAGTCACGTGTCTATGTTCAGTGAACCCGTTATGCTTAATCTCATTGTTCATGCGTTTGCTCTATATCGATCGACTTGTGTCTAAAGTATTATCAAGTAGAGAAACCTTCACCATGACGCTTGGATGACCTTTGGAAACAATGAGCAGTGTTGATGATGGGTTGAAATGAATAATAAGAGCTTGAAACGACTTGCATGTATGAATGAATGAGTGCTATGGCTGTTGTTAATCGAAGCAGTTCAACCGCATCTGTAGCATTATTCCACGCAACCCAGTCAATGAGGAGATCGAGATCATTAAAGTATCACGAATCCAGTAATTCATGACTAAATAACTTGAAAATTTTGTGAAATTGAAGGGGAAGAAACCGCTTTAATGCAAGATTCATCTAAAACATGTCACAGTGAAATTCGTATGTTAGTCGACGGTAACGGTTTGCCGGAATGAAGTGCGTTCCAAACGGGCTTAATGTCACCATTCGAACACTTCTGCTCACAATACTTTGCCACATCTGTCTTGACCAATTTGCCATAACGACGTTGGTGGTCTGTACGAGGAAATTACGAAATGACTCTGTTTAATAAGAGAGGTATTTCAAACCATGAGAGTTCCTGAGATTGTCGTGTGACTGGCTGAGATAGGCTCGATTGGCTTGTCCGCCGCGTTTACATCACACATCATTTTTGCGGGCGTGTTCGTGCACGTGCCCGTCACCGTGCTGCCAATAATCGTGCAATGGGGTTTACCATCTTCTGGCCTGACTGCAAAAAATAGTTTTTATGACAAACATCTGTTTCCAATTAAATATAAGACATATGCAGGAACTAGCACCCCATCAAAACATTTGCATTGGACGCCGGCAAAAAAGCCAATTTTTCTTTGTGTTTTAACTGAGAGGAAATTAAGATAAAAAGTGAGAGTATGGAAATTTTTTTAGGTAACGTTTTGACGTATTCGCCTTCTTCAGAGGCCGGTTTGCTTCGAGTCGGTAGCGTGTGAATGTCTGTTTCGGCGATGTCGTCTCCCATTGAAAAAAATAGCCGAGAAACTTTTTATATCAACTTTATGTCGGCTAAATCATAAAGAGAAATATTTTCTTTCTTGAGGATTAATAACTTCTGCTTGAAATTCTTTTTCATCGATATTCGCTGCTTATTCTGATTATCCTATGCGACTGCTGCAAGGGAAATTGTCGGATAAAGAGAATATATTATCCTGTGAAAAACCACAGGCGTTTACTAGTAGGTAGTTCATAATTCTCATATGTTCATCGCTGTCGCTCGACATTTAGTGTCATCGGATGAGCGCCTTTAAAAGTGGCTGACTAAGGATTTCGCAATTCAAAATGACCATCTCAATGCGTGTAGTCAGAGAATTCTTCAAAACTCCACACAATTTTGCAGTATGCCATGCCCAATCATCTCAAATAGAGAGTGGTGAAGTGGTAGTCGGTAAGTGGCCAAAGATGACATTGTCGTTCAGAGTCCTGTCCTACTCACGACTATGGTAGGTGTTCGACGAGAAGTAAGGCTTAGATGCAAAATACCAGTCGACTTCTACAAACTGCACATGTCCGATATTTGGGAGGAGATTTTAGAACGGACATTTTCATGAGCATGAGACAATTAATTAGTGGAAGAAAACGGCCTCACTCTCACAAGAAAGGTAACCAAGATGCACAGAAGAGTTGGAAATGCGTTTCATTTTCAAAGAGCGTCGTTTTCGTGCTATAAGATATGGACTGCAGTGGCACATGCGCGTTTTTTCTTAACTAAAAATGCCTCTAGAAAACTCTTCGGCAATTCACAGTTTTTTTTTTCGTAAAATGGGTTACTTGGGCCATTTGAATTCGACTAAATGATAAGAGAGATCGACTTTCTATTAACCTCGGCATAAAAGTTATTCATCTCGTCTACCAACCTCGTGCCGGCTGAAAAGGTAAGTTTCCTTATTTAATTGATCTATTGAATGACTTTCAGCGAAACATCGCTGTCATGTTCAGTCAACGTTTCAACCACCTCGAAAACTAAACGATTATCCTCGTTGTACTGTACATTGAGAGAGCCTTTTTCTAAAACCAAACTTAGCAATGAAATCTCCGCTCGTACAGCTACTGTCTGCTAATTGTTTAATGAAGGAGCAGAAGATACTGCTTGTTGATTGCCAAAAGTACAGAATCAGTGCAGCAAAGGAAAAATTGTTGATCGGTGCTGATACATGGGCAAAGGTACTTTATTGTTAGTTGCTATTGATTGTTAGACTGTCAGCTGTTAAAAATTTGAATAGAAAATCTACAATCAGTGAAAAACAAAATGCACTTTTGCAGAAGAAGCATTTTCAAATAATGATGAATGCAAACACTATTATGGCAAACCCGAATAGATTCCAGAAAGTTTTTAGTACAAGTTTTTTCTAAAAGTTATACGTTATGAAGAATATAATCTTAAATTACACCTTTGCAATATCGTCGAGAGATGTGAAAAGTGATTGGAAATGCTTTGTTTTACCAAGGACGCAGCTTTCATAATGAAAAGTAGAAAGTTTATAGATCTGTTTCTCAACAAGACTCTATTTTTCCTAGCGATAAAGACCCATTGAATTGAAACTTTTCTTACTAACTGCCTAGAAATTCGAACAAGGGGCTAACTACACTGAAAGTTAAACGCCCTTCTTTTCGCAAGTAGAAAATTCTGTGAAATTCTTTTTTATAGAATACGCTTGGTATCAGAATCAGTGCTGTTCCAGCTACCAAAAGATTGCAGAAACGTTAGTAAAACATTTAAGAAAAGTGTTCGATAACAGCTGCAAATGAGTTCCTTTTTTCAAGAATACGTTTTTCTCAAGAAAGCAGGGAGATTTTCGACACATAGTCGTTTTTTCTTGAAAAAACTTCCCTACAAAAAATCGCTTGTAATATTCTATCTTCTAGTAACGAAGAAGTTCCTCCAACACTTGAACTTTACTTATAAGCACCAATGATCTATGTGCGAAGTTAAGCGATAAGCTAAATATATCAGATTTGAAACTTAATTTCCTTTTCGCTTTCACGACACTCTCCCAAACTTTTGTGAAAGTCAGAACCAGTCTCAAAAGTGTCGAAATTTCGAGCTATCAAATTGGTACTAAAAGTTTAGCGAATAGCCGTCCAGAGACCTCAGGCGAACTACAAAACAAACTGAGTACGAAACGTGATTTTTTTTTGCTGCTATGATGCGAGAAGAAGAGCTTCTTAGAAAATTAGCTTATTTTTGAATCAACAAAAATTCAGGCTTTCGAATAATTACCAAAGTCTAGAGAAAAGCTTCTGTTCAACGAGAAGAGTCTATACAACTGTGCACCAGTAAAGGCATGCTCCGTCCCGGTCAGGTTGATTGTGACTTCGACTGCTTCCGAGAATTTTCGCTTGGATGCCCAAATTCCCAAATCCCCAACTGTTGGGAACATGCTGAAGCCGGCTCAAAAAACTTATTAGGATCACGCTATGGCGACTGTTGCCCACCATGCCTTGTACTTCCAGAATGCACTCCTCAGTCTCCGATCTTTGCACTCATCATGCAACACATCGAATCATACTTCGTGTTATCAATCTAACACCTGTAATCATGTCGTCCGGTCTGTCGCTAAGTCACTCGAGCAGGCACCGATAACACTTCCATTTCCTCTATCCCGTTGAAGAGTGTACAGTCTTCGCTCTAGGAATTTGTTAAACATCATATCTTTCTTTTAGGCCTTTCGTGAAGAAATCGGGCCATCGAGTCGGTGGACTTTTTTTTGAGACCTGACATCCCGAGGAGTTCAATTGATAAGGTTTTTGGTCAGTCGTCTGTCGTTAGGCGCATTAGGTGTCCGGTCCATCTCATTTTCGATAGCTCGGTGTGTGGAACGACATCTTCAAGCTCTGATCGTTAACTTGCGTCTCAACATCGGATCTTTTTCCTCATTTGCGAGATAGGGAATACTCCTAACATCAACCTGACGACTGCGCGTTCAATGACGCCAAGCAATCTTTTATCCTGTTTACGTAACGACCACGTTACGATGCGTACAAGGGCAACTACCGAATCGAAATAATGAACATTGAGCCCAACGATTTTCGCTCTGTTCGCTACAACGACGATGCTCTCAAACGCTTTCCAGGCCGCTTCCTTCCTCTTGTTCTGGAGCTGGGTCGCTCATCATGTTGACTTCACGACTTATATAAACGTAGCTGAAACATTCGGAGATATCCATTCCGTTGAGCGTGAATGGCGAATTCAAAAGACGATATTCCAGCGAAGCGAAGGTGGTTCGATTTTCACCCCCATATCGTCCCATTCTAATTTTCGCATGACGTTTTTGAGGGTGACATGAACGATTTTGGCGAAAATGTATCGTCTTGTCGTATCTCGCCTCTTCTTACGTCGATAGTAAAATCCTCACAGAATGGCAATGTCTTAGTTGCGAAATCTTTATATAGCTCACAAAGTGTAGTAAAGGGGAAGTTAGAGGAGAATTTGTGCAGTCTGCACTGATGTGGCTACGCGGAACTTTTACTAGTTGCTTGTGTGCCGAAATCCTCGTATTTGGATATCGTTTATCTTCTTGATAACAGTACAAACCCAGGTATACAAGAATACATAAATATATGGGAAGAGTATAGAGAATTAACGAATATTTATATTTATATGAGTATATTATAGAGAATATTTATATGGAAAGATTATAGAGAATTATAGAGTTTAACGGTCTTTCGATGCAAGAGAAACTGTAGTGAGCGGAGGAGAGAGACACAGTCGGGGTGAGACCTAGAATCAACCTTTGACCATTAATATACATTTCACCAAAGGGCGGGTTTACGGTTAGAACAAGACAAAGGCAAATTTAAGATTGGAGACTCCATAATAAGATTATAGAACATTTGTTCACACTTAGTTCACATGAAAAGTTCAAATACGAAATAAGCTAGATTATGTGCTTAATTCAAAAGTACAAAGAGAGATCATTTTTGTCACAGTAGTCACGAGACTGTTTGAGTACTTACTGTAAACATGATCCATAGTCCACAGAAAGTTCAACGGTCTTTCGATGCATATACATAGATTTAAGAAATAAGGATATATAGTTTGAATGTAACAATATAAATCGATGATTTATACTCAAGAAAGGGTAGACAGCATTCGTTATATTATGGAGAATGTTGTCTACACGAAGGATCATTATATACCTAGATAGTAGGGTTGCCCAGAGCCTCTATGACTGCTTCTGTTTTTACTGGATCATAAATACTTTCTTCAAACAGATGAGAAAAAACAGAGCTTGTACATTCGTGAAACTTCAATAAGGCTTGTGATCTTCTTCTTGTGGTCTATGGTACTAAAGCTTTTTCACAACCCCACTTATTCACATGACTGTCCTCCATTGAGTGTTCTGTCAATCCTGTTTATGATGACCCGTGTGAAGAGTTTATAGAAGACGGTCAGTAAGCACATTGGGCGATAAATACCTATGTGGCAAGAGTTTTTCATTTTGAACAATAACTTAGTCTGTAGGTTTTCTATTGACGGCGAATCTTACAATCTGCTAGGTGACGAGCGAGGAACCAAGCAAAGGTGTTAGTGGGAACTGGCCGTGAGTTCTTCAGGTGCCCTGGTGTATTGCTCTCCGTTTCACGTATTGTTTTATTTTCACCGGCGAGATAGCATGTTGATTTTTGAGAATGAGAGCTAGCGGAACGACAAATTCATTCTGCTTTGAATCATATGACGGTAAGAGGAACTATTGGAAAGATTTGAGTAGTAATCGTGGATGATACTCTCCATTTCCTTTCTGGAAGGTGTGATAGTTTTTGCAAGAGCGTTGAAGTGCAGTTATCTTGGTCGAGTAATTGGTAAAGCTTCAGTAGGCTTTATAAACGCTCTTCCTAGCTTCTGCAATTTCGGCCTTAGCTGCTGCTCCTCTTTCCTCAAAATACCCCTTGATCATATCTCATGATTATTATTTGGGCCAACATGTCATGTGGTCTGTTATAGGGCTAACTTATAGAGTCCTATACACGTGTTTCAACCTTGACGGTCTCATCAGTCAAGCGAGACCCTTCGTCTTATGCCAATCCGCGGCGCTCAGTCTCTTTTACTAAGAGTAGGGGACGACGACCATTTTATACCGCCCATCAAGTGGTGTTGTACGCTCGATTTCTCTTGGCTGGTATCGTCAGTATATCATACCTTACGTTTTGAGTGTTTTCTTGAGACCGTGCTCGAATTTCAACATAAAATTATTATTTGAGTCAGCATGTCATGTGAGTGTTATAGGGCTGAATTATAGAACAATTATATACACGTATTTCGACCTTGACAGTCTCATCATGATCACAATAATAATAATGTGGATATAATCATGAGGTTTGTTGAAATTTTGAGCGTGGTCTTAAAAACCACTTGAAACGAAAGGTATGATATACCGACAATAGCAACCAAAAGGAATTGAGTGCACAGCACTGTCCATTCAGTGATAATCTCTCGTAATGGGCGGTGCAAAATGTTCGTTGCTGCCTACTCTTAGCATGGGGATTGAGTGCCACGAGAGGACTGGCATAAGACAAGAGTACCGCCCAACTGGTAAAACTTTCAAGATCAAAACACGTGTATCAAGCTTCAGCGCTAAAACAGACCATATGACATGTTGGCTCGAATGATAATTATGAGATATGTTGAAATTTGAGCGCGGTTTTAGGAAAACACTTGAAACGTAAGGTATGACATCCTTTGATAGCCTTTCTGCAGCGTTTTGCGAGTTTGGACATGAGGATTCAGCTGCCTATAGCTCGTGCGATCCACGCTGAAGTATGAGCTCACGTGACAAGTGTCCTTTAGTGACTCAAAGGTTCTCGGTTTCCATAACACTAACGAGAAGATGTTGGATGAGCTAGTCGTCTTTTTGACGATGTTATTAACGACGATATCTTTTCAAAGGGATATATACAATCATACAATATATATGCAATTATAACGTGATGGTATGTGACGATCACGTAACAGTAGTACAAATTAAGTTCTCTAGTGGGCATTGGGTAAAATCCTGGTGAAGTGAATTATGACTGATAGAGTTTTCAGACAATGATGAATTGAATGAAAGAGTACGATCGGATCAAGTGAGAGGAAGTGCACGATAGAGAAAGAGCTCAAGAAGTAAGCAACCGTACGAAATGAGAACTGCTGCACGAATGACGGGAAGACGTGAAGACGCCAGCATCAATGCTGCGTGATCATTTTCGGAAATTCGCAATTGCATTGTACTGTCAGAGTGACCGTGGAGTATCACCACGGAATGGGGTGCGGATGTACATGTGGTCTCCGTGATGGTTGCACTGAGTGGAGTATTCAGTGGTTCTGCTGTAATTGGGGACCATGGGGAATCATATATACACAAGAGTGGGAAGGAGGTGATTAAATTTAGAAGTGTCCTCTGTGGCAGATTACTCATGACAATTATATAGTTCCGCCGCATGGTGGCCGCCTTCTTTTTACTACAACACAGGCCGTCACTCGATGATAATTCAGCACTGAGAGCCGATACTACAACACTGTCACCGACAACGATCCACAACTCATTACTATAAATACAAAATAAATACGTAATACGACCGAAAGTATATAACCCGTACGCGGTACTATGAACACTAAATGGTCACGTTATTGAAATAGCAGTCAATGACCGAAAAGGTGGAAAATAACAACAAAGCCATGCGAGAGTTGCTATTTGTTCCATTAGGCAGTTCATCCTCGGCGTCATAAACGCCATAGGAAGGGCGGCGTCTTCTCCTTTCAGCCATGCCAGTGGAGTCATATATAGTCTTCCCTGCTTGTGTTGATAGTCCTCAATCTTCTACAAAAGATCGGCACCCTCTCCGTGGTCGTCCTACTCGATGCTGCTGCACTGAAGGCTCTTTTGGGATTATGATTGAAGGTTTGATTACACTTTCCAGCGTTTGATACTCAAAATATAGGTTGCTGAACTCTGAACGCAGAATTAGGTTCTCACGGGCAGCTCACCAGTCGTCACGTAGAACAGAAGGATCTTAATTGGGAGGTGACTTCTAATCGCCTTCCATGTACTTCAGCCGTCTGATTTGGAGCTTTTGGCTAACTTGACTCGTGGAAAATGAGGTCGTAAAATCGGCACTGCTGAAACAGAGAGTGACTCCCCTGAATCCACTTAAGTTTCAAGAGAGCACACGATTGCTTTTAGCTTACATTCATTCCTCTTATTCAGCACCTGGTAAGTCACGTGCTCTCGCTACTAATAGCACTGAGATTCCTAAAATGCGGCAATGGAATAACGAGAGTGTTGTGTCTCTACCAGAAAGATCCTGCCACAGAAATGTCGCTGAGAGAGGCTTCGTCGCTCACTCCTCCATTTGTTATGTCTGTCCTATCTAAGAAGACCTTTTACCCTTGCAGTGCTCCCCTTTAGGCAAGATATCACTAGTAATAAATGCAATCAAACGCTACTCACGTCAGATGCAGCAGTTGGTTGCAGCAGGAAAGTGCGGGTGACTTTGATGCGAGAATAGGATCAACAACGAGGAAAGAAGAGGTTAGCAAAATTGAATTGGAAGAAGGGAATGAATCTCACAATCATTTGGCGAGAGTACTTTCCGCAGCACGACTTTACTAACATGAACTGTTAAATCAACGAACCTACTGAAACTACGAACTTCGGACCGATAAGTTGGAGCCCGTGTCGAGCTTTTCTCAGTCTCTCGAGCAAGATGTTGCATTTTTATCACTGTCAAGACTGTATCCCTCAAAAAAAGAAGCTGAAGCCTGATCTAAATGTCACACGCTTTTCTCCACGTGCAATGGAATTTTGAAAAAGATTACGTTGATACGGAGGAAAATTGCTAGATGCACTAGAGAGACCAGTTGAAGAACTGCTTTTGAGGCCTGTGCTTGTATGGCGTTCTGGTTATTCGCTCAAGGGCAATGATTGAATCACCACAGCTTTTTGATGATGTAGAAAACAGCAAAAAAGCAGAGATAAGCCATGCAATTGGAAAATCAGTCACTCTGAAAAGACGTCAGATCAGGCGATATCTTTTTATAACGAAGAGTAGAACTTTGGCGTCGATTCCTAATATAGAAGGGGTGAGCCAAATAGCACGTGGCATTGGTGAGGCATGCGAGAACGCCAAAACGTAGGCATACCATTAGAAATTGCATACTAGACCTCCAAAAGGCGACAAAACACTCTCCAGACTAAAGTGAATAAAATGTAGTTCTTGCAAGTGTTTTCATGCATTGCAATTATGTTTCGGGGACTGGTATTGAAAGATGAAAACTTACTCTCCTTTGCTACATCTTCCATCAAGCGTTGCTGCTTTGCATTCCAGAGGTTCATAGTTTATCTGTACTCTGAGTTGTTCCAAAATGGCTGATATTACTGCATCAGAGAGGAGAGCGCTACGACCTTGTCGTTCGAGAGCAACAAAAACCTAAACAGCAGTTTTCAACAGTAAGGAATCATTTCTAAGTGCGATTGATTGGTTACACAGAGCCATGCAAACTTGTTAGTGTCAACGGAGCGGCGAGTTGTCAGAGAACTGGAAGTCACTTCTTACGCTTTTTTGAGATTTCGCAGAACAATTCAAAACTTTAAAAGTTGCAGACTCACTGTATGCATCACGAGACGTGATACAAATCCCGTAGCTGCGTCCTGCTTTGCTGCAATGCCAGGTATCCTTGCACGAACATCGACCTCTCCACTATAAGCCATGGAAACAGGCAAAGTGAAGCCGGTAACTGTGAAGCTCCTGAAGCTCGCTGCAACAAAGATTCGTAATTTTTGAAGTGAATAATGAAGATTTAAATGATGTTTGGTTCTTTTTTTCTTCTTCTCGCATATAAATTTCAAACCATTTCAAAGATTTGGACTGTGACAGTTTTTCAGTAGTACTGAAGTGCTAGTCACATTCACAAAAGTCAAAATGCCTTTTCATTGAATTTGAAGTTGTTAGCAGTACAGCGATGATTTTCACATCATTACATTGCCCTGGTGGCACCACTCCACACCCTAACGCTGTCGTGATAATTAACGCCGAAACCATAAGGGGACCGGTATTCGAAAGTAGAGCCATGTTTGTTTGACTATTCACTCCTGAATCCTAAAAGGTTCGGCAATGTTATACTTCCAGAATAAAACAAATTCATTTGAGTTTTTTCACATTAGCTCATATATGTGACAATAACAAAATCAAGATTTATTATTTTACTTAATTCAAAAGATCGACTGTTTTTGAAACTCCAAAAAAAAAACATTCAATACAATTCCAAAAAAAGAATGATTTAAGCTCAAAAGGGGTTGATACGCCAGGGTCATACACCGGTGTTTCAGAGGTTCGTCCTCCTCGGTCAGAGATATTAGGGTAACAGATATTACTGCAGCTTCTCAACTCGTAAGGGTGTTGGACATGTACAGCGCACTGGTTTTAAAGAGATATTTTTTTGGCTGATGAAGAGAAACGTAGCCTAAGTCTTGATGACAACGAGGTGCGTGAAAGCTATCTTTACACAGAAAGTTCACTGAAGCGTCAGTTCCTTAGGAAACTGCTTATTCGGTTCTCATCATACCAATTGTATTGTTGCGCTATAAAATCCTGGTTCTCCCAAAAATAAAGAAATTCGCAATCGATAAAACGGCGCCGTTGGAAATGTATTCTCAAGAAAAAACTTGTCAAAGTAGACATGAACTGGAGAAAACGAAGCAAAATACTGTGTGTGATACCTTTGTGATAGGAATTCTCTGCAAGCAGATGAAGCATTATTTGAATTTTGATGTTCCTATTGAACTTTCCTATATAACACGGCTACTAATTCTCATTTTCAATGGCAGCGATGACTTTTTCAACGATGAATTTCCAAAGAATTATTGATTTTGAAGCAACCAAAGAGCAAGATTTATCCGGAAACCATCAGCCAATATGAGGAAGTGAATAAGAAATAGCATCAGAATTGGTAATAGAGAAAACACTTCTTCAAAGTATGGAGTTTGTTGTAAAGCAAGAAATTCTTTCGCTTCATTGAAGATCCTTGTATATATGTATATATGCCTATGCACAGGATATGTATAAAGTTTGAATGATTTTCTATTTTTGTAGATTTTAGCATTGACAATAAATTATTCTATTACTGCTGACAATTTTTCAAATTCTTTGTCTAGTTTGGTCTAGAATCTTCTTCAATTATTTTCTAAGTAGTGGCATGCTCAATTTATGGCTTGTAAAAATCACGATCGCGGTAGTCGAGCCAGAGAAAAGAGAGATTAGGGACGGTTCATTAGAAGGTCGTCCAACTACTTCCTCTATTCTGGTAACCATTCAGAAGATCCGTCACAATGTTCAATCCGGAGTGTTCGATGCGCGAGATGGCTCGGGAAGCTCTAGGTCAGCGAGCGGAGCGTTTGAAACATTGCCAAAAGTAAACCCAATCTGTGCAGTTACAGGATCGTTTATGTTTACTTTCTGGACAAAAAGATGGAAGAAAAACGGCTTAAAAAGGCTCGCCAAATTATCGATTTATCGCTGGTGCTCGTATTTCAAAACTGCTTTTCACGGAAAAAAATTCGCTGTTGAACCACTCCATAATAGCCAGAGCTGACTTCAACTTTCTAAGAAGTGTCAGCAGAAGTCGACAGTAGCAAAAACCATGGGCCGAAGTCATTTGCCGGCCTTTGTAATGGTCTGGGCCGGCACTGCGCCACCGGAAAGACGTCGTTGATCTTCATCAGCAGAAACGTCAAAATGACCGTCATAAGCACGAAGTTTTACGGGGCGTACTGGAACCGTAGAGTACTCAACAGGTTGGCGCCAATGAATTTACTCTCTAAAAGGATTGGGGTCCTGCGCATTCGGCCCGATCAACGATTGCCGCCTGTCTAGAGGTGTTTCCAGGATTTTGGAGTCAAACTTGGCTGATCTCAACCCAATTGACTGATCGATATGGTTCATACCGAGAGAAGAAGTCTCGGCTACTCGCTATATCAGCGTAAACACGCTTAAAACGGCTTTGACTCCCTCTTGAGACGAAATTGTAATGGAAAGGTGGGCAAGCATCGTCGAAAATTTCTGCAAGTTAATGTTTAAAGGCGAAAGAAGAAGCTTTAGGAATTTGTTAGAAGCTATTCTTGTTTATTAGTATATCTGTTGATCTAGTGAACGCAACTATGGTTTCAACTAGATGAATTTATCTAGTTCATGCCGTGTTTTTTATTGAAATATCATGGAAAAATATTTTGGGCATCCTATATGTAATACATTTACATATTATACATGTATGTATATGAATACATATATATATAAATGCAAAAATATGTTATCTATATAGTAAAATAGAAATACATATAATACATATATATATATATATATATATATATATATATATATATATATACACATAAAGTGTAGATATAGAGATGAAAAGAGTGGAGAATGTCAGCAAAGCGACCAAGGTGATACTGGGCTGTCAGCCACCTCCTTGAAAGCTTCAAATTTGTCACCAGCGTGAGCGTTCGTGGAGTCCAGCAATTCGTCGCAGCTTCTCCGCGATGTATAGACAAAACATGATTTGTTATTGTACAATATGAATGTCCTCAGTTTCGAAACGTTCAGAGCAGCCTGTTCAGAAGCAGCTACATCATCTAATGGCACCGAAAGTCTACTAACAAGAACACACTTATCCATAACTTCTCCTTTCACCTTTCGAGCACTAAAGAGCTCAAGTGAAAAAATTGTTCCATACAGGTGTTATCATATGCATGGGAAGAGAACAGAAGAAAAAATCCGTGAACTTGGCTGGGGAAACGCCATTTTAACTGCGAAACTATAGCTATTCAAGATAGGCTTAGAGGGGAAATCAGACAATAGGACCCTGTTTACCTTACCTTTCATTCAAACAAAAAAGTGTACCTCCAAATGTCCTAGAGGCCTAGCGGCCACGTGGCTATTGATGCTAGGGCTAACTTAATAATGATTCGATTTCTTCTACACTTCCAGCATTCAACAACGACCTCTATGGAACATCCCAGCTCGGCTGCACTCGATAATGCAAGGAGAGTGCTGACCATAATCTACGACATTAATGAGGAACTAAAGGATGGGCATTTAAGGGCCTTCTAGTTCCCATGTAGTAAATATTTTTCACGCAACAAATAATAAGGCAGAGCGACTACCATAGTGCAGTCTGAGTTAGATTACCCATCCCGACAGCGGAACACAAACTTTTCATCTTAGGAATGCTACTGAAAACCTAGTTTATAAAGTGCTTATCGATTTTTTTCCAAGACCTTGACTTACGGTAAATACAGCCTGTTTTCGAAAAAAACAGTGAATGAGAGCATCGGCTAATTGCGCTCAACGTGGTAAAGATGATGAAATTGCACTTAAGTTAGTTTCCGCTCCTCAGCACTCTAACAGTTTCACTATTATATAAATGGAAGAACTCGTCCGTCAGTTCAGAAGAATACTATTGAAAAGATGATGGCTTGAGCGTATTAGTCTAGTTCTTACTCATAGTTATCCAGCTAAAGAATAGCAATCTTTTGCAAGCGTCTACGGCCTCATGTCAGTGACAGTACACTAATATTGGAGAATTTTCCTCTCAAATCCCGTATTCGATCAAAAATTCTTCAAATCGACGTAGATTCGGCAAACGTTTCTGCATCTTCATTCTTTCTAGAGCTGAATTGATTTTAATCTACTGCCCACAATAGAAATGTGGACAAAAAGGACTGAACTTACTTCAATCTTGCGGCCCTTTACAGTATTCGACCCGTTATCTTAAAACACGAATTTCTCTGAGGAAGGCGAGGTAGCGCGATGTTATCCGAAGAAAGTCTCTTTCTAATGACCTCGTGTTAACTTAATATTTGAAAGACACGTATTAGAAAATGTTGTCTTTTTCCTGCTCGTAAACGGGAAACTGAAAAACAGCTGGCGCTGTTGAATCATTATTTTATGACGGGAAGTTTATGACCGCTAAATTAGCTGAATAATCAGATGAGCGTCGTTTAGATGAAGTGTTGAGGAAGTGCTGAGAGACTTTCTTCTTCCGCATTCATCACAATACTGTGGTTAGTCAGGGACGCCCAGAGATTGGAAAAATATCTCTTCTCAAAAACTGGAGTATTATTGATTTTTCACATAACGCTGTTATCCCAGCAGCAAAATTACCACGGCTACCATTTCACCATTTCCGATCTAATCAGTGCTTTTCAGCTTGCTTTGTTTTGAAAACCGAGGCTCATTCAACTTCAACATTCTCACAGTTTTATCTTGTGTAACTAAATTTAAACACATTCAATGAAAATTTGCTCGGCTAATGTCTCAACTCCTTCATCTAATTCAGGTCTGATTCAGAGATCCGGACCAGTTCTCTTACCCATTTGATAATCTAGATGCGTCATCGTAGGAAACATCAAGTCGTCGCTTAAATGACGTTTCCTCAATTGACGACAATATACACCATCAAGAATTTTAACCGAGTTTTGGTCGAAATCGATCCACTAGAACATCTTTATACTAACTTTGATGGTGCATTTGTCAAAAAGTATTGCACTGAGTAGTTTTTTGAGTGGAATTGCTTTTGAAAGCAGTGAAATTGACATAAGAAATTTATAACGGTCTGCTCAATTGAGAGGACTCTATTTGAGGACGAATATTCTTAGCAGAACAATTTGAAAAAATTCACATTTATTCCTAGTAGAAAAGTTTACCAATAATGCGGAGATTGTAAAAAGTCTGCAAAAGGGACCACTGTGGTCGCCAGAATTATATCCATCACAAGGCGATAATGCCTTTCTTCAAAGAGGATGTTAAATTCATCAAATTTGAAGTACTTTTGCAAAATTATAATTCATCCTTTCATGCATAACGATTTAATGATTGACTTAAGGGGTCAGACATGGAAAACTTCAAGAAGTTGCCATGCACTCATAAAGAAACTCTTCGAGTGCGTCTATCTATGTGAAATGTTTTTTTTAACCTCTTTTTATCAGAAAATCACTTGTTTCGATATTCGTTCAGATAAGAAAGAACTATCCATTGATATTGCCGGGCCAAAGGAACGTCGATTTTCAAAATACAAACAAAATTTGCAAAATACATCCAATGATGTAGACTGATAAGCATAATTATCATACCACTGTTAGAAGGTTGAAAAAAGAAAAAATCTCTTGATTGTAGAAGAAACTCCATTTGTCTTGAGTTGTGATTTTGGAAGAAAACCCTTACCGCCAAAATCAGTTATCCTCTCGATAAGCTAATGATGGTCTCAGTAGTGGACTGATAATACGTCTTTCCTCGGTGTGAGTGAAATACGAGTTTAACTTCTCCCTACGATTAAAAGTTTTGCTTACCACATATCATCCTTGTATATAATGGATCGCCTTATAATTTTTTTCATTTTCCTAATTTTGTTTCCTCATCTGCTGGGGAAAGATTGGATGCCTTCCTCCCATAACGAATGAAGCTGGTGATCAATGAGTTCGTTCAGATCACTTTTGAGACGGATGTAGTCGCTGAACTTTTTCTTCTTCAGGTAGCATTCCACGGCACGGAAGAGATCATGATCTGATGGAGCAATATCAGGGATATGAGGTGGATGCAGTGCCGTGATCTGACCCAGTTTCTCGCAAATGTGGTGAGTCGACTTTGCAATGTGTGTGGTCGGTCAATGCATAGATTGTCCATCGAGACATCACTTTGCGGTAGTCCTTTCTTTTAGATTACGAGCGATGGTGCTACGACTATATCCAAGTGTCTATTCAGGCTACTGAAACATTTCCTAATAATCCATGGCTTTTCGGCAATAATCCGATTTGAAATAAGAAAAAAATGGATCAAAGCAATAGTGTGAAATATTATGGGATGACGCAATGTGTTTTCAGCAGTGCTGGAAGATCAGGAGTTCGATTAGCTCTATCATCTGCTTCTCGTGGGCATCGGTGTTGTTGAGGATGTGAAATCACATTTCTTATACTTCTTCGGGGTCGTCAGATTCAAGGCTTTTGACCGAATCGACAAATAGGACACAACCCAAAAATGTCGCGTGTTTATGCTCAAAATGAATCCACCGTTACAGTAGGGCCTTTCCAAATTCATTTGTATCTGTATCACGGCATAGTGCCTTGCCTTACTAGCTCCAAGACCTCTTCTAAGGGAGATCTGCGGCAACTAAAATGCTAGAAGTGATCTCGTATAGCTCAATGATGCCAAGTATAAACAGCTAGTTCTAGACTGACGGGAATGACTTCAGAAAGAATCGGTCTTTCTATCGAGGACAAAATTTTCGATCTAGTCGTTTCTGTATTGCAAGTGACATGCGCCATATACATGTTTCGCATAACTACGATGCAGCTTATACTACTCGTAATCGGGCAAGAAATCCTAAAATGAAATTTTCGGTGCTGTTTTTATCTAGCTTTGATAGTTGAACCATAGATCTTTCTTTATCATCGCTGTGTCTTAATCTGACAGGTCACCTTATTCCTTTCACGCTTCTTTCATTTGGTCATTTTTGGAAAACGCAAACAGTCAATAAAAAGGCGTTGTAAAAGAAAAGAGAGGTAAACTGGTATAAACCAATTTTTCATTAATTATGCTCTAATTTACGAGATGCAGCGAAAATAGTTTGATACATCATATTTATTAATTTTACACGGCTCATCATTGCAATTCACTGCGTGCATCCCAGCAATTCCATTCGATTCCTTTCCCGCAATCCAAAAACAACCTCCACAAAGCTCTTCATAACCTTTGAGCGCCCATTCGGCTTCAGCTTAATTGTTGCGCCTTCTTTATGAAGTTCGTAGATTGCTGGTTAGAACGACTCGCATTGCAGTCTCGGAGGTTACCAAGTTAAGAGGTCCCAAGGCGTTTAATTGACAGATTGTAGAGAATGTTGGAAGAGAGAATAGAACCAGAGCATTTAAGTAAGAATGTGACGCTATCCAGCCTTTCAGTGAATTTAGGTGCTGTGGAAATTGGAATGCTTTGCCTTTATTGATAAGCTCACAAGATTCTTGTAGACCTTGGTTATCATGGGTGACGTTTTGGCGGCATATTCCTCATCAGAGCCAGGATAATTCGAGTCGAGTGTTCACAGCAGTTCTTCTTCCAATGTTAGTCTTTGCAGGCGTCGCATTGAGATCAATTTAGTAGAGTGGATCACCGCTCGAATCCTCTATCCGTTTTGATCCGACGACTACGAAAGCCGACGTTACAAGAAGAATAGCTTCTATGAATACTCGACTTGAATCGGCTTGGCTTTGCTAAACACGAATCTCCAAAATGTTAGTCATAGTGACAAAGGTTTATAAGAATCTCGAAGTGGTAAAGATATTTGAATTCACCTCTTTCGCTGGACGAAGACTTTCGACTAAACTGTCAAAATGCTTTTGCTTCCTGGAAAGGTGTTTTTCATGGCGCTGTAGTACTAAAAGCAAAATTATGTTTCACGCGCCTGGCACATTGATGAATGTGGGCTCTATCGAGGAGCATTCTGACTAAGTACTGAGTAACACCATGAAAATTTTTTCCAGAAATCGTACTTTGTAAAAAATGCCTTTCTGACTTTACTTTTACAATGTCGCCAAAAAATCAGCAATGAGAAGTGGAATTTCGTTGTTTTCCATTCATGTGGCCTTCGCATTGAAAAGAACAAATCGCGGACACATGAGCACTTTTTACCAAGTAGGATCCTTAGGAAAAGCTTTTCAGTAGCGTTTCTTGTTTTATTATACATTTCCTCTAAGTCATGAACTTTTTCGTATGAGTACCAATAGACCTGCTGCGAGTTCTAGCGACGAGCCAGCTACTTTAAAAGTAAAACGTGGTCTTTCCTTTATTGCAACAGCGCACTAAAGAACTGTTCCGAAAGACAGATTGATTATTGGAAGAGTCAATTTACAGACTATCGAAAGACTCCTTCAGTAAAAAGCGCTGTTCAGAAATTAATTTTGAAATGAAGTTTGGAGCTGGATCCGCCGTTTTTCAAGCTACCTAATGGTTACTAAAACTACAGAGAAAAACTGTGCTTGGTGAAAAAACCAGACAGTCACGAGTGTAAGTTACGCCATACACTCTGAACAGAAAAGCGTAATTTTCCCCTCGCTGCTATACCTGCATGTAGAAGCGTTTCAGAGCATAATTGTGCCATCAGAATCAAAAAATTTTCTCAGCTATTGAATGACTACTAAAAGTCTGATGAAGAATCTGTGCTCAACGAGAAAATCACGAAAAGGCGCGTGTACCATTCGTAGTACGCGTGGTCGCAAGAGGTTGAAGTGCAAGCGTTGCATAAACGGCAGGGATTCCACTGATCTTCCAGAAACAGCTGAGTGCACATGCAATCTGATACCGCACTATCATTCGTGAAAGGAAGCGC
Organism: Parelaphostrongylus tenuis; assembly: GCA_019055375.1. Taxonomy (NCBI): domain Eukaryota; kingdom Metazoa; phylum Nematoda; class Chromadorea; order Rhabditida; family Metastrongylidae; genus Parelaphostrongylus; species Parelaphostrongylus tenuis. The sequence goes on along the minus strand of JAHQIW010004125.1, from coordinate 149,481 downwards.
ACGAAGCCAATTTCACCTAGGAGATTGAATGGTGAGCAAAAATTCCACATCAGATAGGAGTTGAACCCGCGTTTCACCCATGCCGGGGGCGCGTGCTACCACCGCGCCACCAAGGCCGCCGCTCATCCATCACTCATTTTTAATATCCTCCTATTTTAGCTATCTGTCACCTATCTCCAACAGACTTGGTCAGGTAAGCAATATCGCTTTATAGACCCAGTTAAGCTCACAGCCATTACACTTATTTGAATCCAAGTTTTATCGCTTATCATGTGGACAGTTGGATGATGAAATGTTCTACTCTAACTCCACTTCTCTACTTTTAAACTCAAAAAAGCCTTTTACAATTACAACTGTTTCACAACTGTTTAAAAAACATTTCATCTGAAAAGAATACTTTTCACAGGTTGTCAATCCGATTTTCCGACCAGTGTTGAACTTTCTGCTATTTCATTCTTGTTTTACCTAACAACATTGTTTCATATAAGTTTTGTGAAAAAATGCTATACACCACTGATGTTCGAGAATACATCCGCTTGTCTACCCATGATGTAGTAGTAGAACACATTACATGTTCTAGACATAGAAAGGTAGACCGATATGTGCAGGAATTTTTATGAAATCAAAATGATAAACAGCGACCATGCTGGCAAAAATGAATTATGATTTAGTGTTTACAAATGATAGAATAAGCTCAGTGGAAAACTTCAAAATAAAAAAGTGACATGATTCAATACACTAGATAAATTTCAGCTGTGTTGCACCACACCATCATGGTCGCACGTGCTTTTTGCAAAAAAAAAATATGCTGTTTTCCTTCACACTTTTATCAGTAAAAACATGACTCACAGTGAAAAAAATGGAGAAGTAAAGAAGAGCAAGGAAGGAATTCCTTCTACGTTATCGAAGAAGAGAACAATTTAAATTTCCCACTAATCTAGTACATTGAAGTACTTGATCATGAACTTAGACACATACCAATCTAAAGCATAAAACTAATCGTTGGCCTTTCATTATTATTTAAGCCAACATGTCATGTAGCCTGGTAAAGGCTCTTGTACAGCCCGAGACAGGTGTTTCGTCCTTACAGACTCATCAGCCGGGCAGAACCCGTCGTCTGTCGATCTTTTCATTCTTTTCATTCAAGAGCCTTTACCAGACCACATGACATGTTGGCTCAAATAATAATGAAAGGATCTATTGAAATTTGAGCGTGGTCTTAATAAAGCACTCGAAGGAAAGGTGTAATCGTTGGCCTCTTGCGCGCCTCTTCACTAGCATTTTCCCTGCGTGCCATACGCGCATGAGTAACAAGCGAATTTTTTTTCCAAGACAGCTCCATCTCAAGCAAGTAGAGGCAAGTTGTGTGCCAAAGTATTCGCAAGGGAATTCGTAGTTGAACAAGTTCAAAGCATGTACTTTCAATCACTTTTGGTTGGCAAATTTGGTGCTTACTGCTCGTGCCAGAGCTCATGAAAACATCTGATGGCGACAATTACCGTGAAAAAATCGAACACGATGGAGAACTAACAATATTATGTAAGCTTTTATCTTTGTAATCCATAACTCAAGGTTGATGCTATATACTTTATTCATATAGCTGAGCTTTCGGCAGCCTCCCTTTGCTCAGAGCATCAAAGGTCAGGGTTAGGTTGCTCATAACCCAGTCAGCCAAACACTTAAATTACTTCAACAAAAAATACTAAACACTTCAATTACTTCAACAGAAAATAATCGCCAAATATTCAATTTTGAATCGCAAAGATAAATGGCTCATAATCACGCATGAATTGGTGCCATATTTTGAATCGATTATTATGGATTGGAACCAGATACACTCCACACATAGAAGATTCCGTGCGGCTGCTCTGTAAATCAACTAGTAGACCACGAAGCACAAAACAGTCCAAGGTCCGACTTTCTATTAACCTCGGCATAGTTTGAATAATTCAGTAACTTCTTCTGTTTAGCCGCTTCGAGGTGTTAGTAGTATGATTTATTGAATATCAGCGAAGCATATAACAATACAGTTAATAATGCAGCACGAATATTACAACAGTCGTGGTGGCTAACGTTTCGGCAAGGTTCGCCATCTTCAGAGCCTGGAAAGGTCAAATTGATTCGCGAATTATTAAACCAAAGGCCTTCATAACCCTAGCGGAAAATGTAAGAGATAAATTTTTTGGGTCGCATAGAAAGACTTCATTTCAAAAACACTCACCGCTTAGATGTTTTAGGTTGTTCAATTAATCATTGAAGACCTGCCACTTGGAGTCTATGATAATGTAAGACTGTGCCTGGCTCAGGTCGGGAATATTAGCCTGAGGTGTGGTGCTAGGTCACGCGTTATTACGAGGCATTCCTCTTTGCGGTTCATTTTTGGGCCTTTGCTATGAATCCAGAAGGCTTCCAAAGTTTTACGCGTGGACGTTTTCGATTCCTGTGCAAGGACCGTGACTTTAACGTCAAAATCTGCTCCATTATGCTTCTGTTCCTTATGCGTTCTTAGTGGGGTTTTTGGGTCGGAGTTACGTTTGGTTCGATCGCACCGTGCCAAACACACTCCACGCGTACACAGCTGGTAAAGAACTGACTGCAAATCTGTCTGATAGGGCAAGAACACTGCAGTAAAGAAGAAATGTTTAACACAAAAAGATGAACTTCTTTATATTCACCATTTGTAGTCGTGGAATTGTTGTGCCTTCAATGAACTGCTGAGCTTTTTACCTTTGCTCAATTTGAAACGCTGAAATAATGTAGATAGCCGGGGTTTAAATAACACGTTTTTTTAACCTGAAAATTTTCTAAATATATCCACCAGGTACCTGGCTAAAGGTGTATTTTGTGTATCAGAGTATTGAAGCACTTCTAATCCTATGAACGGTACACAACAGAATGAGAAAATTTATTAACGAATATTCGTCGTTGAAAAAATAGACATTTTGAGTACATTAAAGCACTTTCATTGAACAGAGTTCTTCTTCGGACTTCTAGTGTTTGACTCCTCTATTTATTTATTTGATTCGTCACAGTATTTATTTACACTACGTGGACCGCGGTACTCCTAGCATTCAATTCTTTTTCCATCTTCTTATCGAACAACGTAGAATACTGGTTAGGCAAGTCTCCTTGCAGTCTTGAGGATAGCTTTGCTGTAACGTTCCATAGGACGTTGTGGTTGACTGCCGTAGAGAGTTCGGGGTGGAATTCGACTTCACACTTTCCTCGACTAGCATCACAACAATTAGGCCACGGCATCTCCGTGATAATTCGATAGCTAAAATCTCAGAAATTCCAATGGTGTGCTTGGATTTCTGAAAAGACTTCTCAGTGCACTGTAGCACCTTGAAGAGATCTGAATTCGTATTCGGCGCTCATCGTTTGCTCCACCATGTGAGCGGATTTCGTTAAATTGCTACAAATAACGGCGCTTTTACAGCACAACGATTATTTTGAAACACAAAATTTGATCATTATAAGGCTTGGAGTGTAGAAACTTGTTGTTTTGTTCTGTGAGCTTCGGCTTTTCATTTTCACCTCATTTTCATTGTGTTGCCAAGTAAATCCTCTGCAAGCCTAAGCCTTTGCAGCCGAAGTCTATACAAGAAAACATATGAGCGAATGGAGAAAGATCATAGCAAGAAAAGATCCATCACTACACACCAAAAACGGTCAGTGTCTTGTCGAAGTATACCCTAAAAGTGATACTGCGATATCACTACCATCAATGTTTATGCTATAGCTAAATACTCACTTTCAGGAAGTTCTAACCAAATTACGGAACCCTTTTCGAGATCATATTTCATGAGATAAGTCTAGAATAGTCTTGACTGCACAAGATTTTGATACAGCAAAAAGCGCGCAATGATATAAATGGATAAAGCTCTCGGCATTTGTCACTCTCAAAAGAATGTGCCATGCATTCGTCTCCACTCATAGCATCATTCGGGTGGTTGAATGCATATCTGGCCTTTACAATGACTCGTGGCTGGATACCGATGTATTAAGGTGAGCTGCTACTCTCCAAGAGAAGTCTGGAACCACTACAGCGTCCCCCCAGGGATTAAAGGCTTAGTGAGCCTTGAGCGCGGAATCAAACGCGATCGACTATTTGTCTCGCAGAAAAATCGTGACCACTGCTTCATACGCGCTATTGAACATTGACAAGCGATTATGTACTACCTGTCGGAGAGAACCATAAATCAACGAGCAACCGCCTTGCATCGAACTCGTACTCGTAATCGGGGAAATTACTACGTTGCTTATTAGTGCTACTACTATTATTGTGCTACTCATTACTATGATTATTATTTATCATTATTACTACTATCTATTATTATGCTACTTATCGTCGATTGGTCAGAAAACATAGTGGAGCAACTAAATTTGCACCATTTGAAGATGGAAGGAAAAGAAATCTTGTAGAGAATGAGAGTGAAAGAATAACGCTTTTGATAAACATCTGTCTAACACTACATTCAAGAGGGTAAAATATCGATGAGGAACTCTGATACCGGCGCTCACCTCAACCGCACAAGATCTTTACACGTGAACGGTCCACAGCACTATGGGTAAAATAGTGCCCATGCGGCGGAAAGGGTTAATCCTCATGAAATAAAATCAGAATGAAACTATGGATATATCCTACTAAAGTTTTAATAGAATCATCATCCAAATGTTTTTTTCGTTTCGAGTGTTTTCTTAAGAACACGCTCAAAATTCAATATGCTAAATATTCAGTTTCTGGGCCACGCATGTGGTCTGTTATACGGGCAGACTTATAGAGCCCGATACACGTGTTCCGATCTCGACAGTCTCATCAGTCTTGCCGTACCCTTTTCGTCTTTTACCAGTCCTCTCTCAGTCCCCTATACTAAGAGCAGACGACGACTAACATTTTACACTGTCTGTTCAGTGAAATTATCACTGAGCAAACAGTGTTGTACATTCGATTGCTCCTTGACTGATATCGTTTATATTTCATACTCATCTATAATATATCATTCAGTGATGATCTAACTGGACATACAGTGTAAAATGTTCGTCATCGCCTACTCTTAGTATAGGGTATTGAGTGAGGAATGGTAAAAGACGAAAAAGGTACAGCCCGACTAATGAGACTGTCAAGGTCGAAACACGTGTATCGGGCTATATAATTCAGCCCTATATAACAGATACATGTGTTGCTCAAAAAATGATTATCCGACATCACCCAAATGGTTGAAAAAAGGATTAAAAGCGTTTATTTGCCACAATTGGAATTACTTCCAACAACACATTCTAAGACAACGGCGAATAGATACTGTAGATCGAACAGAACAACCGCAGAACAAATTGGATAACAAGAAACAACTCATCAGAACGACTCAAAACAGACTTTCAGAATCACTCAATAATGTCCAAAGTAATTTAGACGATCAAGAATAAGTTGTCTATTTGAACATCAGATCCCCATAAAACCACTGTGTGGGAAAAATTCGACACATTCCACATTTGAAATCTAAATAAATAGACCATATTCCACTGGAAGTGACAGTGATTGATTTTGAAGGTGAATTAATGGCAAATACTATAGAACGCCGAAGAAAAAGTGTAAAGGAACCTTCTCGTTTTGTCTTGGGTAGTTGTTAAACACGCTGTCGCTGGCTACATGAAGGAGCTTGACTTGGTTTTTCTAAAATTTTTGACATATTTCATGTTGTATTGCACGTCTATCCTCTAGAGAGGAATCTTAAATTAGTTAGTGAGTAGATTAAGCAGCTTATTGGTAGACTCATGGATGGGTGTCAAATGTGATGTAAAAGCGACTAAATACCTTCCAATTGACCGTGTTTGAAACCTCGTTTAAGAATCCAATATAGTCTGATAAAGTGTTTCAAGCCTTTGAGATCTAGTATGGCATCTCTGGTGATATACATATGTTTCGGCGTTCTCGCGTGCTTCATCAGTACCACACGGTTATGGCTCATCCTCATTACAGTTAGGAGCGGTGTCGAAATTTATCGCTCAAGGAAGTGAGAGGATCACTTAATGCTGCGCTTTAGAGCTATCTTACGGCTGTTACGAAAGGAAATTACAATACCCTTCAATCGACTATGGTGAGACATCGCTTGAAATTCCTTTCTCTTTGCCTGGAGTGTTACATCTTCAGGGTCGCTGGCTATAAGTGGTAGAGGTAAACCGCAGGGCATGTGGTTTTGGTGAGGTGCACAAGAACTCCGGAACTTACGTATATCCCTACAGATGCTATGTCAGACTTCTAGAGGCTTAGAACATTCTATCAGACTGTAGCGACTAAATCTTTGCAAGTCTATTCATACAATGATCTCTTCATCTCTCTGACGATCCCTCTGTGTTAAACGTAAATGAGTTGATTTTTACTTCATTATATGAATTCCATCATTGACATTATGAAAAGGGTCTTTTAAAAGAAAAAATTCAGCCTTTGTGTCCATCCAACGAGCTGAGTCCACTATGCAGCATTAGTGCGCGATTACGACCAATAAAGGCTTCTCGCCATTCGCCAAAAACACGCAACACTGGAGACCTCCTTGCCCGAAGAAAAATGATTTTATCAAATACCTTCGCTCTACTGCTGAATGCCATAAGTTGAACGTCATGGGAATCGCGGGATTTCGGCAGATCAGTTACTAGGTTTTGGATCAACGCACTTACGAATATCTGCCGTATCGTACAAATTTACTATGCCAGTGTATGATCTAAAAATTTTCAGTCGTCGTGAAAATTTATCCAACGGTTTCGGTTGCAGTACCAAACAAAGGACAATCTAGTAACGAGACATGAGGCTTACCCGCAAGCTACTTTATCACCATCGGTACTCGAGCGAATTTTTGTTACAAGTACAGCGCCATTATCCCGAAACCCATGTTGAGATCCACTGAGGTTCCACATAACTACTTTTACCATGCTCTAAATTTGCAAAATCTTGCATTTAACTTATACCTGATATGATGCAGATCAGACATTCAGACATACGCAGTCTAAAGATCTATTGGCATTGTTCAGGACCAAAAATATTCGCTTTTCGTTTCTGCGAATGCCGTTGCAACAACCAGACGCATTAGTGCTGTCAGTGCGAACATTCATTGAATTACTTTTCAAAACACTCGAAATTTCAAATATTTTTGATGGTAAATATTGATGCTGCGATATTCTAGCGTTAAATCCATTTAAGCCGCAAAAAAAATCCAGAAGCTGCTACGACAGAACAGGTTAGATCTCTGCAAGTTGCGAGAGCAATTATTAGAATGTAAAGTAATCAACAACCTGTCACAGCCCATAGTTCTCGATTTGATTCAGGTAGAAACTGCAAAGGCGTTACGTCCACACGAGCAGAAAATGTTTTGATCACTTCCATTGACTGAAATAGGACGTCAAAGAATTTCATCACATTAACGTTTGATATTACATGTAATATGACTTACCGATAAACACAGCACAAACTTTCGAACTTTGGACGATCATAGCAAGAAGTGATCTATCACTGGACATTGAAAAACGGCCAAAGTTCTGCCGACGTATTCATCAAAAGTGATACTAAGATATAGCTACCATCAGTGTTTACGTCGGAACCGAGGACTTACATTTAGGAAGTTCTACTTGCATTGCAGAGTCCTTTGCGAGATCATACTTCATGAGATAATGCCAGAAGAAAATGGATTAGAAAAAATGTTGGTGAAACAAAGAACGAGCATAAAATGTGTGATACCTGCCGCTGAGATCAACAGACCATTGAGCAACAGCCTTGCATTAGACCCATGCTTGTTATAGGGAAATTAATGAATTGCACATTTTGGGGAAAATTCCCCGTCTCCAACTTATCGTCAATCTGCCGAAGAAAGGCACTTTAACCACAGCAAAAACAATATAATAAATGAAGACTACCTTGATTAGCTACACTTTTCCAGATCGTCCACCCGTTATAACGATTGGACAAACGCGGTGGAATAAAACGACTTTCAATTGCCGCTGAAATTGAACAGTGAAATTGGAAGTTTCCTTCATTCCTGCTCTCAAAAACTTGTTACCGAGTCTTGTTCAGGTGTAACGCCGAGCAAACGAAACGAATGATTACATCTTTCATCAAAAGTGTGTCCTGACTAACGTATTGTAGAGATCGATTGTGTCAGATCGTCGTATACACCTTAGATATCTTCGCCCGAGTCATCGCATTTTGCTTGTATGGACGTTCCAAGTTTATCACGACGTGGACAACACCCAAAATGACTCAATAGCGCTGTGAAGAGCACTAGGAGTAAGCTTGGTCCATTAAGGTGTGCCCCTTTGCTGCCTTTGGAATGCTTTACGGAGGCGGCGTTGATGCTTCTAAAACTCCGTTCTCTCTTAATGACAATGGACATGGAAAGAGATATTTTTACATTTGCTGAAACACATCCGCTCCTGTCATCATTTCTACAAAGAAATACAACAGACTTGCTGTTGAGCAGTTGAAGATTGTCAGCGGTATCGTCGTCATTGCCCCAAAGTTATTCATAGTGAATCTCCTAATGGCATCCAAGTAAAGTCATTCCGGAAAAAAAAACGAATTGAATCATTTCCGTTATGTGCTTTCACTCCCAGCCCTCTGGGAGCACGTGTTTTTTGGTGTTATCAGTTTGACTAGTCAAAGTCAATCGATAACCCAATTTTGAAAGATTTGAAATCAAATTTCGTTTTTAAAATGACTTGTTTCGTGTGTTCCAGCAGCAAAAATGAAATTTGCCATTCTCATTCAAACAGTTCCAGCTGAAGAAAACTGTTTTCTAAACTTTTACTAAGCATTCGCAACCTGAACTTTCGGCTATCCCACTGATGTATTTGATTTTTCAAAAAAAAAAATTAAAATGCGATGTAACAGCTAGAAGAAGGCTGTGTTTCGCAACTAAGATCATTTTCGTAATCCGCACTTTTAATCAATTCTTTGAAAAAAAGGAGGTTTCTGCGTTTTTATCAAGTTTTAACAACTATCTAGCAGACCAAATCTCAAATAATTTAATGATTCACCTTATTTCTAAAAACTTTATTAATGCGCTGTAGCAGCAAAAATAAAATTATTTCGATGCAAACTTTTCTCGCTAAACAAAGCTTTTCTTATAGACTTCTAGTAAGCTCTGATATCGAAATGTTGGCGATCCCAGTGATGTATCTGCTCTTTTAAAAGAACTTCTTAATACGCTGTAGCAGTCAAAAGAATGTTACGTTTCGCACAGCGCGACATTGGCGTCATACCATTGCAATGTGCCGTTATGTGTGTAAGGATTTCACAAGATGCCCGCTAAGCCAGAGCACCTTTCCCGTAGCAATGCGATACTCAATATTCTCTTGATTATTGCACCGCATTAAGAAGTCCTTTGCAAAAACTAAACGCATCATTAAAATCGACGAGATTTTAGCTATCGAATGGTCAATGAAAATCTAAAGGAAGAGCTCTATTTAGCAAGAAGTGCTCCAATGGAAAACCTAATTTTGTTTTTTGTTGATACAGCGCACTAAGGTTATTTTAAAAATTGAATAGAATTCCAAATTTTTTGAGATTCGAGCTAACAAAGATTACTCATACTTCAGAATCAACCAAAAAAAAACACGCTTTTCTTGAGGGCTGGAACTGAGGCGGATAACAGAAAATTAGCAAGAAAATTAATGAGGATTCAAAACATGACTTCCGAAGTTTCTAGGCTACATGTGTGATGTGAAAAGCACGATTTTCACATTCACAGCTCTGTTAATTTTATATTGCCGTCATAGATGAATACATCTCCAACTCTTCAAAGATGGTGTGCATATCATGGAACGCGCAACTGTTCCCTTAGCTTTTTCATCGGATAAACATTATTCATTGACGTTTTGGCATCCATTTGATAGTTTTCAATAATACAACGTAAATATTGTACTTTGTTTATAAGAAGACCTTTTCCGATGCGCCGTAGAAGCAAAAATTGAATTATATTTAACAACGGTTTCCGTTAATTACTCAGTTGGGAACTAATGAATTTCCTTCAGAGATTTAGTAATTGTGCAATAGCCAAAATTTCGATGATTCTGAAACAAAGCTTAATCCTTGTAATGCTCTTTACAGCTTTGCAAGAGCAAAAGAATGATTACGCTCACTCTCAGAGATTTCTTCGCGAATATGAAATATATAGGCACTAACCACGGACCTCCCTCTTTGAGGGATCCCGCCGGGTTAGTCGAGAGGGCACGTGACGCGTCCCCAGGTGGTGGATAGGGGAATAAACGGAACCAAAAGCGACCGTGCGCTTCCCAGAGACAGGTGGATTTAGGGGACGAGCTCCCTGCTTCTGCAGCGCCGACTTGACAAAACTCTATTCCACGAGTCAAATCGGCCAAAAGCCTGTAATCAAGCGGCTGGGAAGTACATTGGAGGCGGTTAGGAGTCGCCTTCAACAAGTTAGCTCCTCCCGCTCCTCCGAGAGAGACTGGCAAGCTACTCGTGAGTACTCAGCCTCCACGTTTAGAGCCTGGCAAGCTATACGTTGGGCATCGAAATGCCAAAAACAGCAACAAATATGGGCCTCATTCTCCTGACCCCAAAAGAGCCCCTGGTACGGCAGCGCCAGGTAGGATGAGTATGGAGAGGCTGCTAAAATCTCAGGGCCGAACTAGACTGCCAAGATCGAAACGGACTAAAGTGACGATCTGTGCCTACAACGCAAGAACCCTTGCTCACGAATCCGCTGTAGAAGATCTATTAATTCAAGCAAGAAGAATGAGGTATGACGTCACTGGCCTGGCTGAGACGAGAAGGCGCCATCCTTTTCACGCTGTCTATGACACCGGAGAAGAACTGTTCCTTGGAACATGCGATCGCAGAGGTGTCGGCGGCGTTGGCGTCCCCGTCAAATCGAATTTGACCGTGAACATTGATTCGTTCGAACAACTAACAACCCGTATCGGACGATTACGGTTGAAACGATGTGGTTCTATGCCGGCTTTGACCATATTCGTTGCTTACACACCAACCTCAAGCTATGACGAAGACGAAGTCGAAGCTTTCTATATGGACCTCGAAAAATTTGTCAGGAGAAGATCACACATTCTTCAAGGTCATTGTCGGAGATTTTAACGCAAAAATTGGACCTAGAAGAACGTCTGAAGAACGGCACATAGGGACCCACGGACTAGAATGGAATGAACAGGGTGAGAGGCTATCTGAGATTATCATGACGACCCAAACCATCCATGGTAACTCGCAATTCCAAAAGCCTCTTTCTCAGCGATGGACGTGGGTGTCTTCCAATGGAGAGTACCGTAACGAAATAGATCACATCATAGTAAATCGAAGGTTCTGCCTGACCGACATCGCTGTTGTTCTTAAGTTCTACATGGGATCAGACCATCGCCTCCTTCGCGCAACCTTCCGATTTTCGAGGAGAGGGGAGAAAGCCGCTATATTCAAACAACGCAGTCCCAGAACTACCATAAACTGGGATGTATTCAAATCATTAGTCGGCTCTTGGGAAGATACCGTTGTCGACAACATCGACGAAGAATACGATCGACTCGTTGAATATCTTCACGTTGGCGCTAAAAAAGCCGAAAGTCCTAAGGTCACGAAGAGACGCTTGTCTCCGCAGACACTCGAGCTGATACGTCAACGTGGAATCGCACGAGCCGCAGGCAACCGAAACCTTACGTCCGAACTTGCGAAACGATGCAGAGAAGCGATAAAAGAAGACCTTAAAGAGAGAAGAGCAGTAGTTATGGCAGAAGCTGCAGAAGCTGGGAAGAGCATTCGCAAAGCCCAGCGAGGCTTCGCCAACTATAAGACCAAGATGATTGCACTCCGATACCCTGACGGGACACTTACAGCTTCCAGAAGGGCTATGGAGAAAATCATCCACCAATACTACTCAGATCTCTTCGCTAGCCATGTTCTCTTACCGTCATATAAATTAAAAGAGGACGAATACGTCGTTCCACCGGTCCTTCCTTCCGAAATCCGACATGCTATATCGTCGGTGAAAAACAGAACAACACCCGGTCCAGACAGGATTAGACCAGAACACCTGAAGAACCTGCCGCCAGTTCTCATCAACACCCTGGCTCGGCTCTTCACTACGCTACCTGTCAGAATGCAAGGTCCCTATTCAATGGAAAACCAGCAAGACCGTATTGTTGTTCAAAAAGGGAGACCTTCACGACATAGGCAATTATCGCCCAATCTGCTTGCTGTCCGTTGTCTATAAACTCTTTACTCGAGTCATCCTGAACAGGATTGACAGAACACTGGACGAAGGACAGCCATGCGAACAAGCAGGGTTCAGAAAAGGATTTAGTACCATGGACCACATCCACACGATCACAAGACTCATTGAAGTTTCGCGAGAGTACAAACAACCACTCTGTCTCACTTTTATCGATCTGAAAAAAGCCTTTGATTCAGTGGAAACAGAAGCGGTTATAGAGGCTCTGGATAACCAGGGCGTCCCTACTCGGTACATAATGATCCTTCGTGAGCTTTATAAAGATTTCACGACCAGAATATCTCCATTCTACAACAATATCACCATTAACGTAAGAAGAGGGGTTCGACAAGGCGATACAATATCGCCAAAACTATTCACTGCCACCTTACAAAACGTCATGCGAACATTAGAATGGGACGAAATGAGAGTGAAAATTGACGGTCGACAATTAAACCATCTTCGCTTTGCTGACGATATCGTTCTCATAACACCAAACATCAGCCAAGCGCAACGAATGTTGACCAATTTCGATAAAGAGCATCGAAGATGTAGTGAAGAGAACAAAGAACATCCGACTCCGTGCCCACCTTTTCGACTCGACAATTATCCCTGCCCTAACGTATGCAGCAGAAACCTGGTCGCTACGTAAGCAGGATGAAAGATCACTTGCCGTTATCGAACGCGCAGTCGAAAGGTCGATGCTAGGAGTATCCCGTATTTCGCAAATGAGACAAAGGATCCGAAGTTCCGACCTACGTCAACGATCGAAAATCAGAGACGCCGTTCTACACGCCAGGGTATCGAAAATAAGGTGGGCCGGACACGTGATGCGCTTCAACGACAACCGATGGACGAGAGCCGTTACCGAGTGGATTCCTCGGGACGTCAAGCGCTCTAAAGGAAGACCACTGACCCGTTGGTCCGATTTCTTCACGAAAGCGATGGAAGAAAGATATGATGCTCAGCGAATTCCTAGAGCAAGGAGGACCCACTGGGCTACTCTTGCACGCGATAGGGAAAAATGGAAGAGTTGCTGGTACCCGATCGAGTCACTCGACGATCAACGGGACGACAGGTGATACAGGTGATGCATATATATGTATGTACATAGGTACATATATGTTTATATACATAAACTTATATATATATATATATATGTAAACATCTATATACACATATAACCCACAGGGTGCGAGGAAAGTTTTGTCAATTTCGTATTTTGTCAAATTTAGTATTGATATAATATTTTTTAAATTAAAAATTGTAAAGTGGAAAAATTCTGCCCAACAAAAAAGGCCCCCTGCAATAATGAATGCTTTCTGTTAACAGAAAGTGAAGGGCGAAGTCTCATCTGGAAAAACCACTCTCAAAATTACTTTTGAAGCACAAATCTACCCGACTGTGCATCTTAGTTCCACGACCAGAAAATAATTGATTGCATGTCTTCAAGCTTGTGGCTAACCATCATAGTTGGGTCCTCAACGATACCGTGTGATCAAGCGAGATTATTACGGCGTAGCTTCAACAAATGGCTTGCTTCTTCTTGCAGATCCGCCAGGATGGGCGGGGAAACTTCACGAAGAACCTTCAACGCCACCTCGATTCTGACTCCATTACGCTGATACCAATAGCTCCGCTTGACCATAGGAAACGTCCCTTGGCCAATAGCTTCCAATGGAAGAACCTGGACATGGAAGAATGTCGTGTTTTATAGTGAAATAACCTTGATGTTATAAAAAAATACCTGAGTGGCCGGTATCAGTACTCTGTTTGGATGGAAGGTGCTGTGCTGATTCACGAGATGCTCATATGACACAGAAACAAGCCGTGATGCCACATTACGTCGAAGCTCCCTCATCTGAATCTCTGAAGTCGCGTCTGAGATTCCGGATCTCGTCCAAGGACATGCCGATACTCTGTAAAAGTTATACACTCGTTCACACCGAACATCAGCCAAGCGGAACGAACATTGACCTATTTCGGTAACGCCTGTGGGAAGATAGGTCTTCAACTAAACCTAACGAAAACGATGTTCATGAGGAACGGATGGGTTTCTAATGCCCCATTCACGCCCAACGGAACGACAATCTCCAAATGCTCCAGTTACGTCTGTCTAGGTCGTGAAGTCAACATGATGAACGACCTAGATCCCAGAGTTGAGCAGGAGGAAGCGAGAGGCTTGGGGAACGTTTATGGGCATCGAAGATGTAGTGAAGAGGATAGAGAACATCCGACACCGAGCCCACCTTCTCGACTCAACGATTATCCTTGCCATAACGTTGCAGCAGAAACTGGTAGCTACCTAAGTAGGATGAAAGATCACTTGGCGCTATTGAATGCGCAGACGAAAGGTCGATGATGGGAGTATCCCGTATCTTGCAAATGAGAGAAAGGATCCGAGGTTCCGACCTACGTCAACGATCGAAGATCAGAGACGCCGTCCTACAAGCCAGACTATCGAAATAAGGTGGGCCAAACATGTGATGCGCTTCAGCGGCAACCGATGGACGAGAGTCGTTTCCGACTGTTTCCATCGGGACAAGAAGCGCTCTTTAGGAAGACCACCGACCCGATGGTCCGTCCGATTTCTACACGAAAGCCGTAGAAGAAAAATGTAAGGCTTAACGAGGCCCATAGAGCTAGGAGGACCCACTGGGCTACTCTTGCCGCGATAGGCAAAAATCGAAGTGTTGCTGGTGCCCCTCTCGAGTCACTAGATGATCAGCGGGACGACAGGTGATACAGGTGAAATGACTTGAACGCGATGTGGTCGATATGAATGAGCATGATCCTCCCCTCAACTGCGCACGACCATATCTTCAGATAAGACCGAGCTTACAAAGGTGACGTCATGGTAAAAGATAAAAAGACAGAGCCCTCGGCGTAGATCAATCTTGGCGTTATTCTAACCGTAGGTCCGCTTACACAACTAATGATAGGTCGAACCTTGTATGTTGATAGGTCGGTTGACGCTAGATCATCAGTAGACTTAGTTTACGTGCTTTTATAAGAAGGTATGGCCGGACAAGTTGGATTATTGTTACTGAGTCGAGAGATGACTGAAGTTTCTAAACCCGCTACCTTTGTTTACCTATTCATTGCTTAAGTTTTGTTATTGGCTTTTATAATCTTTCTCAGAGGATGGACGATAGAGGGAAATATACCGAAGATGTTTCGCCGTTATTCCACATCCAAATGAACTGAAACTATTACAAATCTTCTGCCTTTATCTTTTGTTGATAGAGTGATAGATTTGGAACCTACGAACACCCTATTCTGACACATAATTTGCTTTTGTACATGCGTTTAGTTGGAGCTTAAATTTTTGCACCGAAAGTGGTTGAGTATTTACAGAACTCCGTTTGAAAATACGCGAAAAATAGGGTTGACTTCTATGATTGGCTTCTTTTCCTTGTGAAATGCCTGCGAGAAGGGGATACGTAGTAGTGCTACTCTTTGTCTTTCGTTACCCAACCCTTACAATCTAGCCTTGTAGCGCAGCTGATTTTGAAGCACATGCAGACTACATACGGTCTTGCGCAGGGTTAGTTTAGAGATAAGTTCATTTGTATTTATTCGTTGTTGATCAACCATAAACAATTTGAATAAGTTCGAGCACTTTCGTTGAACACAGTTTTTCACTCAAACTTTTAGTGATAATTCGATAGCTGAAATTTCGACAATTCAATGCTGTGCTTGGATATCTGAAAAGACTTTTCGGGGTACTGTAGCAGCTTGAAGAAATTTGATTTCGAATCAGGAGCGCCGTGGCCGAGTGGTTTCAGTGCTCTTCACAACAACTCGCCTCCTCGCGATCATCGGATCAATAAAGTGCCTTAAGTAAAAAAAAAGACTTCGTATTCGGCGCTCATCATTTGCTCTTGTATATGAATGTGATTTCGTTACGTTTTCGCCAAACAGTCACGGTTTTACAACATAACGGTTATTTTATACCACAAAATGAGGTGATTCTGAAGTTGTGAGTGGAGAAATTTTTTTCTATTGTTCTGTGAGCTTCGGGCTTGATTTTCGGTTCATTTTCATTGTGCTGTCAGATAATTCCGCTAATAAGCTTAGGCCTAAGCAGCCGAACTCTATGCACGAAAAGCCCACACCAGCGAATAAAGGAAATCATTCAATATGAAAGTCATACGTTTTATCTGAAGTTCTCCCAAAGGGGAAGAACCTTAGGTCCAGGAACGAAAATCGAGCGCCAAAAGCTCTGAGTGCGAATCGTTCTGTGCGATGAATCAATTACGCCATGTTATAATAGGCAGTCCGTAGTAAAGAACGCGAGACGAATGGGAAACCCAATATTTTTCGTGGCTGCTACAAAGCACTAAAAAGTTTTTGAAAATCCAAATATAACATCAAAATCTACAAGATTCGAGCTACTGAAGCATTACTGAAGGTCTGCTGAAAAGGCTCCTTCCAGCAACAAATGCTCAGGGTAAACATAATTTTATTTGTATCGCTATAGTGCACTAGAAATCATTTGCAGAACCCAAGTGTATCATTAAAATTCTTAAGATTAGTGCTATCGAATGATTTCTTAATCTCTGGAAGAAAACAAAAAACGCTGTCTTCTCAACGGTTGAAAATGGGTGCGGAAAGGAGAAAAGCTCTACTTTTGCACTAGTCATATGATTTCGCCGCTCACTGAAAGCCATAAACACTTTATCACTATATCGCTATCATAGATATTTGAACGCGCTCTCACATGCCTAAAGAGTATCCAATAGAACATGTACTTTTCATTGCGATAAATCCGTTGTAAGCGTTGTAAGCAACGATTGGCAAAGGCGTCTTCAGTAGCCAACTATTTAGAGAAACACGCTAGCCCTCGTCAATCAAATATGATTATCAGACTGCACCACAATTATGCCACAGTTATACCCTTATTCGAAGAAAGAAAAACTTGATTTCACATTGCAAAACGTACGAGAATGATCAAGATACTCATCCGCTACTAGTCTCCGATAGATAGCTTACCTTTTTTGGTAGAAACACGTTAGAAGACCGACTCTTCAAACGTCTGAGCGTCTTGCTGCTGAGGCGATTCGTCGGCTGCCGTTGATCGCGTGGTAGTCGCGCTGAGCTGTCACGTAACGTCGGCTGCGGCGTCAGCGTCCTTTAGATACCGGGTGACCGTGCTGCGGGGCGATGAATATATACTTATGCTGAAACGTGAAATTTTTTGGTTTTAAACATGTTCTCATGGTATCAGATTATCAGATGATTATCATGTTGATAGATTAGAACATGTTATCATGTTATCAGCTCTAACATGTTTTCACGTTTTCAGATCATCACATTGCGATTGTTTCCTGTGGAAAGTAAATGTATGAAAATACCCGCTAAGGAAGCGACAAATCACTAAACGCCCTATGTCTGGCGTACGCTCGCTCCGGTCTCCACCACTCGGCTTCTCTGCTATTGCAGTAATCATTGCTGGCGCGCGCATGCTCCGCTCACAAGGAATCGTTGCCCAGACAAAAGTTATGTTATTAAGCGGCCGATATGTCTATCAAATTTTTGCTCTCAAGCGCATACTTTACTCCTGGGTGACTCATAATATTAACAGCAAAGCGAGCGTCGAGGTAGCCTGGCACTTCAAATTATGATATTAATGTTACGAGAAAAGGACTATGAGATCGTGAAAACACTTGGTATATCCGAAAAGAGACATTTTCACCACAGCTCAACCTTTTTCTTACAAGTGGTCTAAACGCTCTTCATGAATAAGACGACTTGCAGTGGGAATCACTACACGTGGCACACATCAAAAAACATTCCATCGCTTCACATTTGTTTATTGAGCAACTTTAACGTTTGAAGCGATATCAAATAATCATATCATTAGTATCAAAAGATCGAAATATCAAATAAAAGGAAGATCCCATCCCAGACATTTAGATTAGTTCACAGCTTGTAAAACGACGATTACGCTACATCACGAGGCATATCAAGTTCTCCACACAGGGTAGACGCGCGAAGAGTACAAAGATATCTTTTAGAAAATTCTGCTCCTAATATCTTCACTTTTTTATTCGATGGTATTCAGAAAATGGACCTTGGTTGAAGCAAACCACTAAGGGAAAAACTTCCTACTACTACCCGTCGAACGAGATAAAGCATAATCACTTAAGATTCAAAAGTTCGACTTTTTATAAACTTCGGCATAATCAATTGTTCTATGAAAATCGAGAAAACTTATCTTGATTAGTTGACGCGAGGTTGGTGAATTAGCTCGCGTCAGCTAATCAAGATAAGTTTTCTCGATTATCATATAATCACTTAGAGGTTTGAAGGATACCCAACGTCACTTTGACCAATGACCACATAGTGGGATGAGAAATGAGAAAAATCCTAGTTCTGATATGTATCTAAACATTCTTCTACATATAACCTGAACTTCTAGGAAAATCCTAATATTAAACCAATTGAAGAGATAGAAAAACATCAAACTAGACTTTCAAATGAGGTGACCACAATGAAAACCAAGCCAGGTAAAGTCGAATATCACTGAAGCCAATACGAAGAAATTCACGAGTAATGGGGAACAGCTGATATGTTAGAAAAATATGTGGTAGCAAAATCAAACCAAAAGTGAACACAGTCCATAAATCACAGTGATGCCGGCATATAAAGGTGTGAGAAAAATAAACAAAAAATAACAGCAATTTACCTGAGCAATATACGTCCATTAATTACAACATAGACTTCCAGGCCTTCATAGACTTTATTTCGATCGACTAAGCGCGACTTATTGCAGATAAGCCTTTTTTCTACAGTATGAAATCTGCAATCAATGGTATATGATCACTGGGAACGTAGCGGTTAGGCCATGGACCACATGTTTTCTTCAAAGTCGAAAGATTAGGACGACTCAACCGCCGCAGCAATCTAAGTTCAGGTACTTACAAACGTGAGTGTTCTTAGATCACAAAACAATCTCCTGTTTGAGCTAAATGATTCAGAAAAATGAACAATAGATAGAATAGGACATATCGACTAACATTATAAATTTTCACTTTCCTCTCGATTGAATACAAGATAAAATCAGGGTTTGCCACCATCTTATGATATTTAGACACTTCTTTCTGTAAATATTTTTGGAAAAGCTGAACAGTAATCACTATGCAAAAAGGTTGTTAAATAATCACAGGTCTACCACAAATTATGCGGCTGACATAGTTCAGACGAATGGCAATCATCTCAAGGATCTTTGTATAACATGTTGCGATACATATCACTTTCTTAGTCCATGTAAAAACAGATCAAAAATCACATGCTCATGTACGCTATGTCAAGGTCAACCAGCTTGATAACGACTTGCTTTCGCGCACACAATCACTAACCCGGAAATCACTGTTTACCTAGTCATTTGATTGAAAGTTCCTCAACACCCGCTGAATACTCAAGGTTCACATATAAATTCAATCAAGAACAACAATAATCTAGAGAAGAGTAAGGAAAAGTTTGATGAATTCGAGGGAGTGGAACTCTTGCCGCATCCAGCCTACAGTCCAGATGCAACGCCGTCCGATCTCTGGTCTTCGTCCACTCAATGGAACATTTTCTGCTTGGACGCCGATTCGAGACATTTGATCAAGTTGGATAGTCATGTCTGTTTCTCGATTCAAGGCCCCAAAGAATGGCGATTTCGAGCAGATCCGGATGCTCGCAGATCGTAGCCAAAAGATGGTGGATAATGATTATCTTTATTTTGAAGGTCATTGTTGTTTTTGATTGAATCTATGTATAGTATAAACTTTGAATTTTCAGCAGGTGTTAAGGAACTCTTTCCTCAGCGTAATAAAAATGACGGTCAAAGAAGTGACGAGGTGGTGATAAAGAGATCCAAAACACTACCCATGATCTACTCGTGAATACCCAGCCCCTCCGTTTAGAGCTAAAGAGACTATATAAAAGGTAAAAACTGCTAAAAATACTGATAAAATCGGGCCTCGTTACCCTGACGCTGGAAGAGCTCCCCGGGCACGATAAAGTCGGATAGGACAAGTACGGAGAGGCTACTAAAATCTTAAGGCCAGAAAGGCTGGCGAAATCGAAACGGACTAGGCTGAAATCGAGATGAAATGAAAAATCAGAACTATGATGAAATCAAACCTTTCCGTTTGTGGTGAAACGACGATATAGAGATGTGAGGCGCATGGCTGAGTGAAATAATCAGCACTAACAGCTCGACTGTTTGCTGTCAATTATGAAGTGATTTTAAAATTGTTGAAGGAGTGTAGGCCAAAATTATGACATTCCATACCTTCTTTATTGATGAACATGCTATCTCGACTAATGTTTGCTACTGGTGATAGAATATTTTCGGCTTCCACGTACGGTCCTCAATAGAGTCCTTGAGTGGATAATTCGTTACGTGGCAAGCCTCGAAGATAGAAGCTAAATAATCCAGGCGATGAACCTTCTGTAGTAATCATTCTTTCTGTCCAAACAAGATCTCTGAGGAAAGGAAGAAAAGCGTGTACTCGAGAAGATAACAGAATTTGAATGAAAGCAGTCCTTGAAGCTCACTTCGAATTGTTAATATAAGTATAGACATACAAAAGTGGCTTGATATTGAGATCGCCACTTATTATGACGGGGCAGCGCGAATACGTTAATTCCTTGACAAAAAAAAACATTGTAACAGGCGAGAAAATCAGAGAATGAATAAGTCAGTGTAGTGAAATCAATTGTTCCTAAACAATCAGATAACATTTTATGGCGTTCCTGGGTTTCTTGTAGTGTAGTTGTAGAAAAGTTTCTGTTCATTCATTTTGTGGGCTTTGGTTTTCATTTATATTTTAAATTGGCAAAAAATTCGCTCCTAACCATTTGCCTGAGCCTGATCCCAAGCAGGTTAAGCCTATGAACGGAAAGCATCTAAAAGCGCTTTTGGAGTATCGATGTTTTAGCTTAATGTTTTGGTAGAAGCGGAGAAAATAACAAGATTTGAGCAGAAACTGCGCGATGCGAAATTAATCAACTGCGCAATTATTGCAGAGCCACTCACACTCCTTTGCCAAGAAGTAATGCGCGCAGGAAACGAAAAGTTGTCTCATTTTTGCTGCTACACCACTTTGAGAAGGTTTTGGGAAGAATATATTGCATTATAGAGTTCTCCCAAAGTGGTTCTACCAGGAGGGGAAGTAAAAATTTGAGAAGAATTGGAAAAATCTTTTTCTTCATAGGCAGGAATAAGCCTCGAGAACGGGAAACAACCTTCAACATAACCCATTTATATTAAATTTTACCATACTAATTTTACACTCAACGGTAATGTACGAAGTTCCGTATAGCCATAAAAATGCTGAGATACGAGCAGAACTGTTCGTGATGTTTCTGTGTCATAGACCTGAACCACTAGAGCCTTTACTGGGACAGTGCGCGCTAGCACAAGACCATGGAAACCTGTCCTTCTACCTTTATGTCGACTGTGCTTCAACCCATCCCAATAACGGTCACCAATAACGCTCAAAGGTATTGCTGGTATAGTGAATAACATCATGACCCCCACCCCTCCCTCCTCCTTTTGTCGAAGGGGTGTTCGAGGGCTCGAAGCTAGCTCAGGTTCCAAGCTTGGTCATAATTCATACTCCAATATATTCATGATAATGAAGAACTCACTTTATCAATATTTGCTATAAGCATTGCAAGTTGTCCGATTTTGATGTCACCTCGTGCCCGATTGAATAACAAATGTGTGTTAGCGAAAATGAAGTCTTAACCAGTCTCCTTGCATTTCAGTCGTAATACCTGCCCTGAACTTTCTACTGCTAACTATTACAAATCTGTGAACAACAGAGTTTAACTGTGAATAACTGAAATCAAAATTAAATCTATTTGATCTCGAACCGTAGAAGTACCACGTGCTACAAAGTACTCAACGGTATCACAGCTGACGATCACAGATTTCCACCTTCTCACAAATAGCGCACATCCATCGCTATTCCTGCCTATTCGCCGGTGTACAATGTGGAGTATCCCGCTTTGAGAAGATCGCACAACATCTGAGCTATATGTACACAGAGAGGTTTCTAAGCTCATCATAAAAATCAAAATAGTGATAAGCAACCGTTCCAAGTAGCAGAAAAGTCATAACATATTCATCTTCCAGTGAAATTTGAGCCTTTCATGAGGTCCATTATGGACACTTGTACAGTACAGCACACGTATTTCGGCTTTTTAGCTTCGTTAGTTGCACGGTGCCTATCCGTTCAGTCAGTTCCTCGTGAATCTACCCCTTACATAAAAGAATCGACGACGAACTTTTTACACTTAACGCACGTTGAGAGAATCACCGGGGAGTTCTTTCAGAGTGATAGTCGATTGAAAGTTATTGCTACATATGCCCTGTAACAGTCTTAGGCCATGAAATCGAAAATCAGTCACTCTGAGCACCACAATGATTCTTTCAGCCGTACATCAAATCTGAAATGTTCTACGTCGATTCCTGCATATAAAGGGTAGATCCCTAAGGAACTGAATCAACGCAAAGGCACTGTGCAACTGACGAGGCTGGAAAGCCAAAACACGTGTCTTGCAGTATATAAGTGGCCATAACAGGCCTCATGGAAGGCTCAAAATGCGATATCAGACCATATTCAACTTCCACTCGAAAGTGGACCAATGCCGGCTTTGACCATCTTCGCTGCATGCGCACCAGCGTGAGCTATGACGAGGACGAAGTCAAAGCATTCTATATGGACCTCGAAAAATTCTTCACAGAGAACCGTATATTCTTTAGGTCACTGTTGGAGATTATAGCGCGAAAATGGGATCTAGGAGAACTTCTGAGTAGCGTCAAATTGGGACCCACGGACTAGAATGGAAAGTAGAGCGAGAGACGCTATCTGAATTTATCACGACGGACCAATTTCAAAAGCCTATTTCTCGACGATGGGCGAGAGAGTCATCCAATGGAGAGCACTACAATAAAGTAGACCACATCTTAGTGAATCAAAGGTTTTGCCTGACCGATGTCGCTGTTGTTCCTAAGTTCTACACGGGATCACACCATCGCCTCTTTCAAACAACGTTTCTCTTTTTGCGGAAAAACGAGAAAGGCGCTAAATTCAAAAAACGAAGTCCCAGAACTACGTTGAACTGGGCTGTATTGAAATCATTAGTCTGCTCTTGGGAGGATACCGTTGTCGGCAGTATCGACAAAGAATACAACCGGCTCGTAGAACGTCGTCACGCTAGCGCTATGAAAGCCGAGAGTTCTAGTGCCACAAAGAGACGACTGTTTCCGCAGGCACTCGAGCTGATACGTCAATGTGGAATC
The DNA here is from genome assembly GCA_019055375.1 of Parelaphostrongylus tenuis. Classification (NCBI taxonomy): domain Eukaryota; kingdom Metazoa; phylum Nematoda; class Chromadorea; order Rhabditida; family Metastrongylidae; genus Parelaphostrongylus; species Parelaphostrongylus tenuis. Next base: position 125,949 of record JAHQIW010004125.1, on the reverse strand, counting down.
GCACGAGCTACATGCAACCGAACCCTCACGTCCAAACATGCGAAATGCTGCAGAGAAGCGATAAAAGAAGACCTTAAAGAGAGAAGAGCAGTAGTTATGGCAGAAGCTGCAGAAGCTGGGAAGAGCATTCGCAAAGCCAAACGATCTTCGCCAATTACAAAACCAAGATGATTGCACTCCGACACCCTGATGGGACACTAACGGCCTCGAGAAAGGAACGCAGCAAAATATCCACCAGTACTACTCGAATCTCTCGCTAACCACGTCCTCTTACCGTCACGCAATTTAAAAGAGAATGAATCGGTAGTTTTACCGATCCTTCCTTCTAAAATACGTCAGGCTATATCGTCGGTGAAGAACAGAACAGCAACCGCTCCAGACAGGATTAGACCAGAACACCTGAATAACTCACCGCCAGTTCTCATCAGCACCCTGGGTCGGATCTTCACTCGCTGTCGGAATGCAAGGTTCCCATCCAATGGAAAACCAGTAAGACCGTATTGTTGTTCAAGAGAGAAAGTTTTGCGACTTGGGCAATTATCGCCCACTCTGCTTGTTGTCCGCTGTCTACAAACTCTTCACTCGAGTCACCCTATACAGGATTGGCAGAACACTAGACGAAAGGAAGCTATGCAAACAAGACGGTTTCTGAGAAGTATTTAGTACCATAGACCACATCCACACACAAGATTACAAGACTCATTGAAGTTTTAAGAGAGTAGAAAACTCCGCTTTGTCTCACTTTCATAGACCTGAAAAAAGTCTTTGATTCAGGAGAGACTGAAGCGGTTATAGAGGCTCCGGATAACCAGGGTGTTCCTACTCGGTATATAATGATCCTTTGTAAGCTATACAAGGATCACGACCAGAATATCTTAGTTGTGCAACAATATCGCCATTGGCATAAGAAGAGGGGTTCGACAAGGAGATAGAATTTCGCCAAAAATATTCACTGTCACATTCCAAAATGTCATGCGAATATTACAATGGGACGATAAGGGAGTGAAAATTGACGGTCGACAATCAAACCATCTTCGCTTTGCTGACGATATCGTTCTATATATATGTAAACATATATGTCTCATCTGTGCTATACACATATATACGTATAAATATGTATATCCACGTAGGCTTATGTGTACACGTAAATGTCATATATGCATGCATATATGCATACATAGGTATGTACATAGGTGCATATATGTTTATATACATATTCATATATGAATATATATATATATATATATATATATATATGTGTGTGTAAACAACTGTATGTACATATAACCCAGAGGGTGCGAGGAAAGTTCTGTCAATTTCGTATTTTATCAATTTTAGTAGTAACATAATATTTTTAAATCAAAAATTGTACAGTGGGAAAATTCTGTCCAACAAAAAAGGCTCCTGCAATAGTGCTAACAGAAACCTGCTGTGAACCTGTCTGTCCGTTAACAGAAAGTGATCGACGAAGTCTCATTTAGAAAAACCCACGCATTACCCAAATTTACTTCTGAAGCACAAATCTACCCTACTGTGCATCATAGTACCACGACCACAAATTTTTTGACTGCACTTTTTCTGTCTATAATTGGCTAATATCTGCATCTCTTTTGATGGCAAGATGCATACCGACTTATTTTATTAACTCAAAACTTTTCTTCTCTAGAAATGAAAACCCGATCTCACTGTAACAGAAAGATCGAACTGGGCATAAATCGCATGAAGATCCAGTTCATGAAAAACCAGTGGTGCAATGATGAGCATATCAAACTGGAAGGATCTTAGGGAGTATCGATAGCTCAAATCTCGAAAACTCTAAAGCTAAAGTTCGTTTTCGAAAGGTTTTCATAGTGCTGTAAGAGCGAACAGAAGGTTCTGACACCCGAAGTACTTATCTTGTCTCTCGAATTTCGCCAGGAACGATTTTCTAGCGACCTTCCAAGAGACCATCTTTGAAGACATCACCAGCAATGTTTGATTGCAGACTAATTATACCTTGTATACTGAAAATGTCTTAAAATCCTTTTTCTGATCAAGAGTTTCAAGTAGGGGGATAACTGACCTATTTGACTCAACGATTGATCAAAACCACCACTCGCGCTTCAATTTGAGCGCTTAAAAGGGTTATAACATGACTATGATCTGTTTGTAAAAATATAAACGAAATAAGCTCGTGGCTAGCCATCATAGCTGGGTCCTCAACGATACCGTGTGATCGAATGAGATATTGAGGCGTAGCTTCAACAAATGACTTGCTTCTTCTTGAAGATCCGACGAGATGGACGGGAAAACTTCACGAAGAATCTTCAACGCCACCTTGATTCTGACGCCATTACGCTGATACCAATAGCCCCGCTTGACCATAGAAAACGTCCCTTGGCCAATAGTGTCCAGTAGAAGAACCTGGACATGGAAGAATGCCGTATTTTACAGTGAAATGCCTTGATGTTCTAAAAAATTACCTGGGTGGGCCGGTATCAACACTCTGTTTGGATCGAAGGTGCTGTGCTGATTTACGAGATGCTCTTATGGCACAGCAACAAGCCGTGATGCCACATTACGTCGAAGCTCCTTCATTTGAATCTCTTAAGTCACGCGTCTGAGACTCCGGATCTCGTCCAAGGACATGCCGATACTCTATAAAAGTAATACACTCATTCAAAGCAAACATCAACCAAGCGGAACGAACGTTGAACTATTTCAATAACACCCGTGGGAAGATAGGTCTTCAACCAAATCTAACGAAAACGATGTTCATGGGGAACGGATGGGTTTTAAATGCCCCATTTGCGCTCATCACAACGAAAATCTCCGAATGCTTCAGTTACGTCTGTCTAGGTCGTGAAGTCAATATGATGAACGACCTAGATCCAGAGTTGAGCAGGAGGAAACGAGCTGCTTGGGGAACCTTTATGGGTATCGAAGATGTAGTGAGGAGGAGAAATAACATCGAACTCCGTGCCCACCTTCTCGACTCAACGATTACCCTTGCCCTAACGTATGCAGCAGAAACCTCACTCAGAAAACCCACAATTATGACCACAGTCATGCTTTTTGTTCGAAGCAAGAAAAACTAGAATTCACGTAGCAAAACGTACGAATAAAGCGTAAATCTATCCTTTATTAGCCTACGATAAACAGCTTATCTTCTTCTGAGAAGACTCGGTTGTAGACCGACTCTTTGGACGTCTGAGAGTCTCTGGTCGCTGAGTCGATTCTTCGGCCGTTGTTGACCGTGTGCTTGTCGCGTTGCACCGTCACGTGACATCGGTTGCGGCGTCAGCGTCCTTCACATGCCGGGTGACCGTGGGAGGGGGCGACGAATATATGCTTAGGCTGAAACGGGAAACTTTTTGCTTTTGAGCATATTATCATGTTGTCAGATTTAACGTGCTCTTACGTTTTCAGATTACCAGACTGTGACTGTTTTCTGTGAGAAATAAATGTATGAAAATAGCCGTTAACGAAGCGACAGATCACTAAACGCCCTATGTCTGGCACACGCTCGTCCCCGCCCCCTGCCAGTCGGCTTCCCTGCTATTGCCATAATGAGCTGGCATTCTGCGCTCACAAGGAAGCGCCGCTCTCGGCTCATTGGTCATATAAAGCTGGTGTATTCACAATCGCAGTACTTCGAGCTCGATGTTCCCTTAGCACCCAGGATTAGTCAATCACCTTGAAAGACTCCGCCAAGTCTTCTTTCAACGGCAGAGGTTCTTGGCACTTTACGCGACCGGACATGGCCATAGCGAGGACGTTCATCGCGCTGTGGATGGCGCAATCCATAAGAGTGATTTTGCAGCTTGTCATTAGAAAGCTTTTTTCCTGGTCATGCGGTTACACGTTGTACTCAAAATTACGATTTGGATCACTCTGGATGACTATTTCTGCACATAGGTCGCCTAGAGGCAGGATTATCACTTATTGAGCCTAACACTTATCGCATCATTACTTATCCTTATCATATGGTTACGTGCCGCTATTATCTAGATATCATTGTGTTATTATTATTGCATTTTTGCAATAAATTTTTTTAGTGGCTATATCCCCGAAAAGTATTGTGTGCCAAACTTAACCAATCACTCAATTCTTTACCCACACCGGCACACTACACTGTAATTTTCGAAGTGATAACACTCTAGATTCTTTCGTGAGGTTCTGTCAAAGGCTTCAAACCGTGGAGTTCAAAATAGGTTGTGAAGCAGAATAGACAACACGCAATATCAACAACGCATTGGGCTTAAGAGCTCGAAAAAAACTCACAGTGCAGCGATGGTTCAAAAAATTCCCGCAGAGGAGCGGAAACTTTGAAAGTGGGGAGCGTGGTGGCTGGGCGGCTTAAGTTGACAACGAGCAACCAAAAGCAATCACCGGGCTGATTCGCTTAAGACTACAAAAGATGTTGCAGAGAAACGTAGAGTCGACCAGTCCTTGGCCGATCACCATATGAAACAAACTGAGAAAGTGAAAAAGGTTGGTACAAGGTCATGACGGTAATTACACCCAGCTGACAGTCACACATAACACAACGAACGCTTTGAAAGTTGAACGACTTAGGTTACGAGCTTTGTTCCATCATTCATATTAGCTGAACCTCACGCCCACCGACTTCTACTACTTGAAGCATCTCGACAACCTTTCGCAGAAAAAAAAGCTGCCACAAGGAAGAGGATGCAGTAAACGCTCTCCAGAAGTTCGTCAAATTCTAGGGACCAATCTTTGAGTTGTATAGCACTTAGACTATGGTTCGATGTGTTATATCCTTACCAGATTATAGACTGTTTGAGCAAGGGCCTATAAAAAGCGGTCAAATGAAGAGGTCTGATTTATTTCAAAGCCACAAGCTCAACTGCCGGTAACCACTGAAGACCTTAGATATTTTTGAGCATTGTTGATGGGAAGTATGTAGCGCAGTGGTGATAGGTGCACTGCTGCACACGACGTCGATTGTGCGATCACGTACTCATGTTTCGTCGAGAAAATCGTTTTAGCGGAATCGGTATATTGGCACCAGACTTGTTTGGAAGGATAAGCAGCAGTAATTCGATACAGCGGTTGGTCGCCGCGTGTCATCTCAAGGCCATATATGTATCAAATCACCTCAAACGAAGCTATGGGGCTGACAAGAAATTTCCCGGATTTTTTTTGTCTTCGCTGATAATTTTTTGTGCATTTATGTTTTTGTTATCATTCAGAGCAGCTTCTTGCGGTTATTTCGATATACAAACTTATACATTTTTTTCAGATGTAATTGTCCCGAGTGCAAAGAGGATCGCAGGTGACACACGAGCATGGTTTGGGTTCAAGTACCGCTTTGACATGCAACAATACTTGTGCAGCACCAGCGATCGCTTTTGCTTTGTTCTATCTCAGAACAAATTTATAGGTTTTACATATCAAAATAATCGCAAGAAGCAGCTCTAAACGACAGCAAAAAACACTCATAATTCATGATGAATATTAAGCAATTGAATTGAATATTAATGAAAGAATCTGGAAAATTTCGTCGACTCAATTAAAATCGTAGGTGAATGCATGGCACAACCCTCAAAAATTGATAATCGCCGAGAGCTTTATCCTTTTCGTTCTGAATGGCTAATAAGAAGAACGTGCTCACAAATTCACGGAAAATCTCATCTCGCTTTAAAATCTACTTCAATTCATATAGACAAGGTAAAAATAAATTTTCGAAGTAAATCATAAAGCGAATGAGACTTGCGATTATAAAATCACGTATTAGCTAGAACTAGCAAAGAGAGTGTTCACCACTGACAAGATAGATATTCAAAAACGTTCCATTTCGTCAAGCCTACCTGCCATTTCACGAGGCAGTCCGGCTTGCCCTCCTTATTTTTTCGTTTATTCACTTGCTTTCACGGTGCAGACATCTGGGAGTGTCCTTTTTCACACACTGACAAATCGAATTTCTCTATTTAACGGCTCTTGGATGTCGTATGACGTTACAAATATATCCAATGATATTATACCTTTCCTTTAAGTGCTTTATTAAGACTACGCTCAAATTTTAATAGATCCTTTCATTATTATTTGAGCCAACATGTCATGTGGTCTGGTAAGGGCTCTTGTACAGCCCAAGACACGTGTTTCGTCCTTACAGACTCATCAGCCGGGTAGAACCTGTCGTCTGTCGATCTTTTTATAGTCAGTTCTCTCGGGAGCGTTACACTCTACACGCTTGACACTGAGTGTAAAACGTACGTCGTCGACAACTCTCTATAAGGAGTGTAACGGTTTCGAGAGAACTGACTATAAAAAGATCGACAGACGACGGGTTCTGCCCAGCTGATGAGTCTGTAAGGACGAAGCACGTGTTTCGGGCTGTACAAGAGCCTTACCAGACCACATGACATGTTGGCTCAAATAATTATGAAAGGAAATATCCAAGGATGTTGAGCTGACATTAAGTGAGACTCGAAACCTTTTTTGCCTTCTATAAGAGATCGTGTTCTAAGCGGTAGTACTACCGACGCCTAGGCCAAACAGTTGATGGTTGATTGCTGACAGATTTATTCGATGTATCGTAGGAAGGATGGTGGCAAACACGCTCCGACAGCGTATTTGGTTGAAGCACGCGCTCCCGGAAAGGAAGAAATGCAGATTCGAGTCTCGCCTGACGTCAAAGTTATGCGCAAAATTGTCAAATCATTGAAGTAGATCTAGTCAGTGGTTTTTCAAACTACGTCACGAGAATCCTCCTCATTATTCTATTAACTGCGCTTTTTCATAGTTGAAAACTGATGTGAAACACGGTCACCTTAATTGACATTTCTGTAAAGAATGTAAGAAAACGAGTGAAACACCTAAGGTACGAACATAAAAAGTAGTGAAATCGGACATAACTAAGTGGTGGATTCCGTAAAATAAATAACATAAATAAGAAGGTTGTAAGTCCAGACGCTCGCCATGCGTGCGAATTGCACCACAGGAAAGAATGCACCAAAGAATTGCAATTCTTTGATTGCTGAAATCACCTCGTATGTGTACCTCTTGCGCTCATTGAACATGGAAAACAACATGAAGGAGGAATTAGATAGAAGAGGAAAAGCATTCACAGCAGCCGCCATGCTCAAATTAGACCACCGTCATGGATGACTGTCGCGTAGCAAAGGGATGAATGTATTATATGCTGGGGTCAGCACAACTTTTGAAGACGGGCCATCCAATTATCAAGTATCCAAGAAATTCGATAGCTGAAATCTTGTCAACTTTAATGGTATGCCTGGATTTCGGAATAGAATTCTCAGTGCACTGTAGCAGCATAAAGAAAATTAGATTTCGTATTGAGAGATCCGTAGCCGAGTAGTTGTGATGTTCGTCACTGCGCATATGGAGCCGAGCGTTGCGTTCCAACTCTCTCCGGCAGTCAATAACGCCTTATAAAACGCCGTAGCGAAACTATCCATGAGATTGTAATTAATCTCGCTCAGGCACCAATTTGCGGCGCTCAAGAAGAGCAATAAACAATTTGAATGCTAAAAGTACTGAGTTCCACACAGTAAAAAGGAAAAGAGCGCTGCGAGAGCAGATCAACAAAGTGCCCGAAGTAAAAACATTTCGTATTCGGCGTGCATCTTCTGATCCGGTATGTGAATGGGATAACGTTACATTGCCACCAAACAACCTATCTTTTATAGCGCAGAAAACATTTTTTAACATAAAACTAGACCATTCTGAAGCTAGGAATGGAGGAACTTTGTTCTATCGTTCCGTGAGCTTCGGCTTTTCAAATTCACTTCATTTTCATTCCATACTGCCAAATAAACTCGCCAATAAGACTAAGCGTAAGAGGCGAAGTCTATGCAAGAAAAGCATATGAGCGTATGGAGGAAATTTTGCAGATTTAAACTCATAAGTTTCCTCTGGAGCTCTTCCAAAGCAGAGAAAAAACCTTAACTCCAGAAAGTCAAATTGTGCGCCCACGTACACCACGTGCGAATCGTTCTGTGCAATGGATCAGTCACGCAATTTTATTAATAGGCAATGCAGAGCAAGCAATTCGCGGAAAGTACGAAGCCCAGTATTTTTGGGCTGCTACAGGGCATTGAGAAGTTTTTTTAAAAATCCATGTATATCATTACAGTAGTAGAGATGTGGGCTACTGAAGCATTACTGAAAGCCTACGGTGAATGCTCCTTGAGCTAAAAGTTCAAAGTGTGAACATAATTCAATTTTTGTTGTTACAGTGCAGTAAAAATCTCTTCCAAAACCAAGTAAATCACAACAATTTTACAAAAAGCTATAGAGTAGTAACTAAATTACCAAAAAAAAGCAAGAAGAACGGTTTTCTCCAAGGTTCGAAAATGGGTGCGGAAAGGAGAAAAGCACTACACTGGCACTAGTCATATGATTTCGCTGCTCACTGATAGCCGTAAACACTTTATCACTACATCGCTATCACAGATAGTCGAACGCGCTCTCACATGCCTAAAGATAGTCAATTGAAAATGTACTTTTCATTGCGATAAATCCGTTGTAAACGTTAGCAACCAAAGACTGGCAAAGAAGCCTTCAATAGCCACTATTTTGAAACACGCTAGCCCTCATCAATCAAATATGAATATCAAACTGCACCACAATTATGCCATAGTTGTGCCATAACGCGTAGAAGTAATAACTTGAATTTACACAGCAAAACGTACGAGGATGACTAAGATATCCATTCATTACTAGTCTGCGATAAACAGCTTACCTTCTTTGGTGGAGACGTCTGGACACCGACTCTTCGGACGTTGACAGTCTCTGGTCGCTGAGTCGATTCTTGAGCAGTCGTTGACCGTGTGGTCGTCGCGTTCCGCCGTCAAATAACGTCGGTTGCGGCGTTAGCGTCCTTCACATGCCGGGTGACGTGCTGAGGGACGGCAAATATATGCTAATGCTGAAACGTGAAATTTGTTGGTTTTGAACACATTTTCAAGCTATCAGATTACCAGATGATTATTATGTTGATAAACCAAAACATGTTGTCGTGTAATCAGATTTAACATGCTTTCACCTTTTCAGATTATCACAGTGTGATTGTTTCCTATGGAAAAAAATATATGAAGATGGCCGTTGAGGAGACGACAGATCACTAAACGCCCTATGTCTGGCACACGCTCGTCCCGCCCTCTGCCAGTCGGCTTCCCTGCTATTGCCCTAATGAGCTGGCATTCTGCGCTCACAAGAAAGCGATGCCCTCGGCGCATGGGCTATATAAGGTTGGTATTTTCACAATCGCAGTGCTTCGAGTTCGACGTCTCTAGAGCCTAGGCTTCGTCAACTACCTTGAAAGACTCCGCCAAGTCTTCCTTCAACGGCAGAGGTCCTTGTCACTTCACGCGACCGGACATGGCCATACCGAGGAAGTTCATCGCGCTGTAGATGGCGCAATCCATAAGAGTGATCATGCAGTTTGTGATTTATAACCTTTTTTTCTCGGTCATTCGGTTACACATTGTACTCAAAATCACGGTGTGGATCACTCTGGGTTACTATTTTTGCACAGCGGTCACCTAGAGGCGTCATTATCACCTACTTCGTCTCACGCTTACCGCATCATTCCTTATGGTTATCATTCGGTTACGTCTCGGTATTATCTACATATCATTGTGCTATTATTGTTGTAATTTCGCAATGGATTTTTTTAGTGGCTATATCATCGAAAAGTCCTGTGTGCCAAACTAAACCAATCAATCAATTCTTTACCCACACCGCACAACTACACAGTAGTTTTCAGACTGATAACACTCTGGTTCCTTTGTGAAGTCTGTTGTGGCACGTGCGCAGTGCTAGACACATGATTCGGCCTCACAATCGCATTAATAGCACGGTGCCTTTCGGTTCAGCCAATCCCTAGCAAGTGGATATACCTCTCACATGTAAATGGATTGACGCTGAATTTCTAAATAGCGCTTGTCACCTGCCAAGAAATATGCTATTAGATTATATTGTGTTTTGAGCGAGGTCCTCAAAAACAGACGAATGTCAAGGTTTGATTCATTTTTACCATCTTTGTGCGGTTGATTAATGGTCACTGCAATGTCAGGGGATTTTATCACCAGAAGTTTGATTCACAGGACTTTTCGGTGATATAGACACTAGAAAATTCACTACAAAAATATAACATTAGTAACACAATGATATGTAGATAATGGTCACACGTGACAATATGAAATAATCCGGCGCCGGTTCCTTTAAACGTAGAAGGTATACCCTCTCTAAGGGGTTGGTTGAAGCGAAAACACCGTTCTAGTGCTTTTTCGATATCTACTCCTTGCTTCGACCTTTTGGAAAAAAACGCTTTTCTATTCTTCTTCTGAGTTTATGTAGTCATTCGATAGCTCAAATCAAAAAACGTTAGATGGTGTAGTTTTTTCGAAAGAGCTATTAATTGCGCTGTAACATCCAATAGAATGTTGAGTTTAGCAGATTTTTATCGTATCCGTTAAGCGCATCTTACACCGATCCCTTAAGAAAAACGCTCCCTCTTGATTGTTTAATCAAATATTCCTCCACTATCTCATCGCGATGTGAGCATCGCTTATTGATGAGTCGACGTGTTCCAGTGCGACGAACTGTATACCTATATCAAGACGGAATTTTTTGGCTTTTTGGGACCCAATATACTTGCAGTTGGATAAAAAATTTCAACAAGTTTTGTATGTAACAACACCCCACATTCAAGACTGTCTTGTACTATTCCGTTATCTTCAATATTTAGTTTATTTTGCTGCTATTTTGACAGGAAAATGTCATGGAAATGCATATAATATCCGAGGTACATCTCCCCTATACGCATTCATTGTCAGTCCCTTAGTGAAACGACTTTTCTGTTTGAACTCAAGCTCGTTAGATACATTATAGCTCTTTTATAGCGCAAAGATTATTCCATAACATAAAATTAGACCATTCTGAAGCTGGGAATGCAGAGACTTTGTTCTATTGTTCCATGGGCTTCGGCTTTTCATATTCACTTCATTTCATTCTTTATTGCCGAATAAACTCGCCAACAAGACTAAGCGTAAGAGACGGAAGTCTATGCACTAAAGGCCTATGAGGGTATAAAGGAAGTCTTGCAGTATTGAGCTCATACTTTTCATCTAAGACTCTGTCAAAGCGGCGAAAGAGCCCTAAATCTAAAATCTAAAATGGTGCGCCACGTACACTAAATGCGAATCGTTCTATGCAATCGATGATCAAGCGATATTTATATTGAACAATACGGATCAAAGAATGTGCGAAGAGTGTCAAACCTAATATTCTTTTGGCTGGTACAGAGCATTGAAAAGTCTTTTTGAAAGTCTATGCATATCACTGAAATGGTAAGGATGTGAAATCGTAAAAATTTCCGAACAAGCTATCGAATATTCACAAAATTACCCAAAGAGAACAAGAGACGCGATTTTCTTAAGGAGTTTCAAATGGGCGTGCAAAGGAAAAAAGTGCAACTTTTGCACCATTCTTACAATTTCACTGCTCACTCAAAACCGCAAACACTCTACCAGTATATCGCTATCATACATGTCAAACGAATTCTCACATGGCTAGAAAGCAGCCAATAGAACATCGCTTTTTCTTTGCTCTACTAAAGCAACTTGTTCTTCTCGTATAGAAAGAAACAAATGAAAATCGACCTCATTAGCTGGAAAAAACTTTTGTAGGAGTTTTGATAATCATTTGAAAGTCGATATTTCTGGCTACAACAGTACTTCGCCGGTATTTCATAATATTTCTTCATAACGCTGTAAACTCCACACAAAGCTAGCGCATATTTCTCATCGAACAGAGCTCTTTCTTTGGGCTATTAGTAATCATGCGGGGCGTAGTGCTTCCTGATCCTAATGATGGGATTAGATCCTGAGAAGACCGTTTCGCTGCAGCGCAGAAGATAAAATAAGTGGAATTCAGTTTGTGAGGAAGGACGATTAGAGCCAACTCACGTTAGGATGGGTGTAGCGGCTACGAGAATTGCTGACGCAGTAATTCTGCACGCTTTCAGAGGATCAGAAATCGATGATTGCATCACATTCTACTGGTCACCGCGAGCCAGCGCCCACATGAATTCGGGCAGGCCGCGTTGGTCCCACGTCACAATTCGACTTATTACCAGATGCATCGTAGCTTAGTTGATCTGTTGCGTTTTCAAAAATCAGTCTTTTTAGGATGTAAGAACAGCGTTGGACTGAAATTTGACCATACTAGCCAGGCAGAGAAGAATTTACCAGCCAATATTTAGAATCTTGCTAGCCCTGGTCGATCAAATATGATTCTTGGGCTGCACCACGATTATGACAGTTAGTTACATCACGGGAAGAAAAAAAGTGTAATTCGCATTACGAAACTTGTAAAGAATGATTAAGACATCTATCCATAATTAGCCCACAATAAGCGACTAACCGTGGCAAGACTCCTCTGGACACTGAGTTCTCGGAGGTCTGAGCTTCTCTGGTTGCCGAGTAGATTCGTCGAGCGTCGCTGACCGTGTGGGCGTCGCGTTCCGCCGTCGGTTGACGTCATTTGCGACTTGAGCGCCTTTAAGACGTTGGGCTACCGTTTTGCGGGACGGCGAAATATATACTGATGCTGAAACGGGAGATTATCTTGTTTTCGAGCATGTTATCATGTTATAAGTTGAAAACATACTATCATGTTGTCAGATTATCAGATGGTTATCATGTTATGAGATTAGAACATGTTATCATGTTATCACATTATCATGTGCTTACACTTTTTGAGCTAGGTTTATATAAACAGTCAAAAGTGAAGATATGACTGACTCTACCAGCCACAAGCGCTCTACTGTGGTCACTGCAATGTCGAGAATTTTTTTCCACTCGATATGGGAAGATTTAAATAATTCGTCGTCGGTTCATTCATGAATAGAGGTACAAACCTTTGCAAGGGATCGGCTGAACCGGAAGGCATACCGCTACTAATGAGCTTGGAAAGGCGAGAGAGGCTTGTCTAGTACTGCAAATGTGTCGCACCATTCATTATAAAAGGTTGAAAACATATTATCATGGGTTCCTTGGGGTTATGAGGAAACAAATGACAATTGATCTCATTCGTGGAGAAGAAATTTTCATAAAAGCGTTGGGAACCATTGAAAAGCTGACACTTCAGGCAACCGCCTCAAGTAGCCAGTTTCCCAGAAACCCTTTTATAACGCTGTGATCTCCACGCAAATCTAACCCATACTTCTCGCTGAAAAGAGCTCCTTCTTTGAGTTTTCAGTATTCATAAGATAGTGTAGTGCTTCCCGATGCCAATGCTGTGCTTATATCTTAGAAGAAGACCGATTCTTTGGAACGCAGCAAATAAAATAAGTTGAATTCGATGTGTGGAAAAGGACGATCGGCGCGAATCACGTCGCGGTGGATGTGGCGGTCACGTGACTGCTCACAAAACGATTCGCTGACGAATTACTTCTCCGCGCATTCATAGGATCGAGAAAGGGATGGCATCAGGAAACACTACGTAGAACGTACGCTCCGTCACAAAGAAACTTCGAACACTTTATTTTGCCATGAATTAGGACACCAGTCATCATCATGATCTCTTTGATGAATTTCAAGGAAGCTAAAACCTCCAAGTTGCTTCCAAGAGTGACTCGGAAGAGTCATAGCCTAATTAAAATTCGTTAATAGATTAGACAAAGAAATTAGTTGATTAGACCATGAGATTAGTTCATTAGACAAAGAGATTAATAGATTAGACAATGAATATTCAGATATAGGCTTGATCTACCTAGCGATCTACTATGAGTGCAGTCCAAGTGATGTACCGCATTGCGCGCTGCACATGTGGAGTGTGATCTTCAGATCAAAGGAATGACAGTTACAGTAAAGACCTAGTCCACAGTTCAAACTCTTCGACAACGCACCTTCATATTAGGAGATCAATCTATAATCGGGTCACCAGCTATTCACGTGAGCGCCTCCGCCAGCCGGTCGCGAGTAGCCAACAGCCACCTTCTCACACATGGCAACCTAATTTATTTTGCTTGCTCCTTTTCGGAGAAGCAGCCTTTTAGATAATAAGCACATCGTCGGCATCAGAAACGACTATTTATCGATTGACTAGTGATACTTTGAGCGAAAAACTTGAAAAATATGAGCGCCTTATAATCAAGAAATATCCGCCTATAGCAACATCAAAAAAGGTTTTCTCAAAAACCGGCAAATTTAGGAGATAATCAGAAGTCTTAGCTTTCGAATGGTTAATAATACTCTCATAAAAACCTCTTCTCCACGGATTGAAGTTGATTTTCATTGGTTACCTTACAATCAGAAAGAACGTTTTCATGTTGTCAGATTATCAGACTGTGAATGTTTCTGAATTAGGTCTTCATGAACTACGAAGGTCAAGGTACTGCATATAGCCGCTGACGAAGCGACAAACAGCTAAACGCCCAGCGTCTGGCGCACGTTCGCTCCGACCTGTGCCACACGGTTACTCTGCTATTGCACTAATGATGGTAGCACGGAGCATGCTCCGCTCACAAGAAAGCGCTATCTTCAGCGCATCGCCTGTGTAAGGCTGGTGTTTTCACAACCCCAGTACTTGGACTTCAACGTTAATCTAGCGCTCAGCTTCCGCCAATCACATTGAAAGACTCCGCCAAGTCTTCCTTAGCGGCAGAGCTCCACGTCCCTTCACCCCACCGGAGATGCCCATAGCGAGGACCTTCTTCGCCCTGTGGTCGCCGTAGTCCATCGCAGTGATCACGTAGCTTTTCATCGATAAACATTTTTTGTTTGTTGATCATGCGGTTACACGTCGCAATCATGAGGACGATGTGGATCACTCTAGTCGTTTTCAATTTAAGTTACGTAATCTCTCCATAATTGGCGCAGTCTTATCACACAGTTTGTCGAAAATTGGTCGTTCTATGAATCAGCTTCCGACTGTGTGCTTGTTGTTTAAAATCGTAAACGGCAGTGATTTACGCTTGTATCTTTTCTGATACGATGTCAGCGAATAAGGCCTAGATTTTGATATCAATAAGGGTGAAACGATTTTTCCACACTACCACTGCTATCTGTGATCCTTTCACTATGCTGCACAAATATTCAACAGGCTTGCAGAGTTCGGACAAACTGCCAATGCATCCCTCACATAAAACACATGGTCACTGTTTCATATCACGTATCTCTGAGCTTCATTTATTTGACTGAATTTATACAGAATGTTTAAGAAGTGCCACGAGAAAAGTTTTATACTCCAACGCGAGGATATTCACTCTTATTTCAAAACCTGCCGTTCGGTGCTGTGTTCAGTGCGCGCCTTTCATTCCACTTGACTATAGTTACGTCAGGAATGTTGATCGATGTGCAAATCACCGACCCCATGCGATTACATGGACTTGAATCTGATCTTCACCCATACCGCGAGGGAGGCGTATATCACACACTATCGACGCCACCACCCTGCTATCACTCTTCTCTTACTATCAATTACTGAAGTCATATAATCTCGCTGCTTTTTTTAAGCTGTTAAAACTCTGTCACCATATCCCTGTCACAGACATTCGAACGGGCTCCTGCATGCTTTGAGAGGAGAAGACATGAAACTTCTTTTTCTCCTTGCAAAAAAAATGGCATCATGAAGAAAAAAAAGGTAAAGCTTGAAGACAGAGAACAGCACACTAATCAATATTTAGGAACCATCCAGCACGGCAAGAACAAGCAGTGATTTCAGAATATAGCGCGCATAAGACAGTTGGAAATGCTATTCTGAGAAGTAGAAAACTGGAAATAATCTAGAAAAAAACTTGGAAGGAGTCGTTTGAACACTCATTTGCAGTTAACCGAAAGCTAGCAGTCTTAAGCACTGAATCTTCCAGATCTCCTGAATGGAGCTGTAATTGAGCGTCGAGTCATGGTAGCCATTGGTGACACGGTACATCATATTGCACTGCTGGAATGACGGGCGGTCGCAAGACTCATGGACTGGTCATAATGGTAGCCTGTTTACTAACGTACGACGCTAGATACGTTTCTTATTGTCTACCTATATGTAGGCAGATCGTGTGAAACGAGTGTTATAGGTGACTGTCATGGACAGAACACGATTGTCACAATTATATGAAACTTCACAGTGGCACGGACCTTCCTCTTTGAGGGATCCCGTCCGGTTAGTCGCGAGGGCACGTGGCGCGCCTTAAGATGACAGATAGGGGGAATAAGCGCGAATCAAAAGCGACCGTGTGCTTCCCAGAGACGCAGGTGGATTCAGGGACAAACTCCCTGCTTCCGCAGCGCCGATTTGACAAAACTCTATTTCTACGAGTCCAGTCGGTCAAAAGCCTGCAATCAAGTGGCTGGGAAATACATGGGAGGGGTTAAGAGTAGCCTCCAACAAATAAGCTCTTCCCGCTCCCCCGAGAGAGACTGACAAGGTACTCGTGAGTGCCCATCCTCCACTCTTAGAGCCCAGCAAGCTGTGGGTTAGGTATCAAAATGCTGGAAATATCAAGAAATATGGGCCTCATTCCTCTGACCGCAAAAGAGCCACTGTTACGGTAGCGCCAGGCAGGACCAGTACGGAAAGGCTGCGGAAAACTCAGAGCCGAACTATGCTGCCAAAATGGAAACGGACTAAAATAACCATCTGTACCTATAATGCACGACACTTGCTCACGAATCCGTGTAAAAGATCTATTGATTCAAGCAAGAGGATAATGTACGAAGTCAATGGCCTGGCTGAGACGAGAAGACCGCACTCTTTTCACGCTATTTATGACACCGGAGAAGAACTGTTCCTTAGAACATGCGATCGCAGAGGTGTCAGCGGCGTTGGCGTCCTCGTCAAATCGAATTTGACCGTGCACATCGATTCATTCGAACAATTAACAACCCGTATCGGACGACTGCGGTTACAACGATGTAGACCAGTGCCGCGAAGCGTTCTATATAGACCTCGCATAGTTCTTCAGAAAAGACCTTACATTCTTCAAAGTCACTGTTAAAGATCTTAACACGAGA
This sequence comes from Parelaphostrongylus tenuis, assembly GCA_019055375.1. Lineage (NCBI taxonomy): Eukaryota > Metazoa > Nematoda > Chromadorea > Rhabditida > Metastrongylidae > Parelaphostrongylus > Parelaphostrongylus tenuis. The sequence continues at coordinate 108,964 of JAHQIW010004125.1, read as the reverse complement.
ATAGAACCTAAAGGATCTAATGAAAAGCGTCACATTGGTACCCACGGACTAGAATGGAATATGGTAAGAGGCTGTCTGAGTTCATCACAACGACCCAGTTCAAAACCTCGTTCTCAACGGTGGACGAGGGAGTCTCCCAATAGAGCGTGCCATTATGAAATAGACCACATCTTAGTGAATCGAAAGCTTTGCCTAACCGATGTCGCTGTTGTTCCTATGTTCTACACGGGATCAGACCATCGCCTCCTTCGCGCAACGTTCCGTTTTTTGCAGAGCGGAAAGAAAGCCGCTAAATGCAAATAACGATGTCCCAGAACTGCCATGAACTGGGATGTATTCAAATCATAATCGGCTCTTGGGAAAGATACCGTTGCCGACAACATTGACGAAGAATGCAACCGGCTCGTAGAACATCGTCACGTAAACGCTATGAAAGTCGAGAGCCCTGAAGCCACGAAGAGGCGACCGTTTCCTCAGATACTTGAGCTGATACGTCAAGGTGGAATAGCACGAGCTACACGCAATCGAACCTTCACGTCCGAACTTGCGAAATGCTGCAGAGAAGCGATAAAAGAAGACCTCAAAGAAAGACGAGCAGCAGACATGGCAGAAACTACAAAGCAGGGAAGAGCAGTCGCAAAGCCTGACGAAGCCTCGTCAATTACAATACCAAGATAATTGCACTCCGACACCCTGATGGGACACTTACAGATTCCAGAAGGTCAGTGGGAAAATCATCCACCAGTTACTCGAATCTCTTCGCTAACCATGTCCTCTTACCGTCACGTAATTTGAAAGAGAATGAATAGGCCGTTCCACTGATCCTTCCTTCTGAAATACGACATGCTATATCGTCTGCGAAAAACAGATCAACAACCGGTTCAGACAGGATTAGACTAGAACACCTGAAGAACTCACCGACAGTTTCATCAGCACCTTGGCTCGAATCTTCACTGGCTACTTGTCAGAATGCAAGATTCCCATTCAGTAGAAATTAGCAAAACCGTACTGTTGTTCAAAAAGGGAAAGCTTTGCGACTTAGGCAAATATCGCCCTGCTTGCTGTCCGTTGTCTATAAACTTCTCACTCGAGTCACTCTAAACAGAGCTGACAGAACACTAGACGAAAGGCAGCCATGTGAACATGCCGGGTTTTGAAAAGGATTCAGTACCATGGACCACATTCACACGATTACAAGACTTATTGAAGTTTCACGAGAGTAGAAAATACCGCCCTGTCTCACTTCCATAGATCTGAAGAGAGTGTTTGATCAAGTAGAAACAGACGCGGTTATAGAGGATTTGGATAGCCAGGGTACCCTACTCAATATATCATTATCCTTTGTGAGTTATATAAAGATTTCACGGCTAAAATATAACGAACATTCCCAATACTCCAGCTACGTCTATCTAGGCCGTGAAATCAACATGATGAACGACCTAGCTCCAGAGTTGAGTTGAAGGAAACGAGCGGCTTGGGAAACGTTTAAAAGCATCGAGGATGTAGTAAAGAGGACAAGAACATCCGACTCCGTGCCCACCTTTTCGACTCTACGATTATCCCTGCCTAACGAAAGCATCAGAAACCTGGTCGCGATGTAATCAGGATGGAAGATCACCTGGTGTTATTGAACGCGCAGTCGAAACGTCGATTCTAGGAGTATCCCGTATCTCGCAATTGCGAGGAAGGATTTAAACTTCCGAAATACGTCAGCGCTCGAAAATCAAGGACGCCGTCCAACACGCCAGGGTATCGGAAATAAGATGGGCGAAACACGTGATGGGCTTTAATGAGAACCGATGGACGGGAGCCGTTACCGACTGGAATCCTTGGGATACCAAGCGCTCTACAAGAAGACCACTGACCCGATGGTCCGATTTCTTCACGAAATCGGAAAAAGAAAGATATGATGCTCAGCGAATCCCTAGAGCCAGGAGGACCTACTGGACTACTCTTGCACGCGATAGGGAAAAATAGAAGTGCTGCTCGTACCCTCTCGAGTCACTCGACGATCAATGGGACGACAGGTGATACAGTGGCAACGATGCTTCAAATGGGAAGAGCACAAGATGCAAAGTGAAGGCAATCGAAGTGAGTGGAATTCTTCAATTGAACTCCTAATAAAAAAAGCTGAACTGCAATAAATGCAATATGAACATTTTCATTATTTTTCAGCTTTTGATAAAAACGATTCTTGATTACAGTGCAGCTCACCGATTCTCTTGTCGTCAAAACCGCCTGCTCCGCAAGGGCCGGCGTTCTCTCCTGACTAAACCTCTCATGTAAGAGGTTATATAAAGAGTAAAGAGCTTCTCCGGAAAATTATTACGTGCTGTATAATCTTGCACCATCAAGCTTTGTAGGTGCATGCATATTTGGCTCCTAGAAGAATCCGTAATCTGTATAATGATTCAAGGCCACCGATGTGTTAATTGAGCGTTTTGTTTGGAGCATACATGTATGAAACCAATTTGGCAACCCCTGAGAGACATGGAATTCGGCAGGTGGTGTCAGGTCAACTTGACCACGGTTCTATAACTATTGCGTAACCATGAGCCACTGCAGCCTTTTAATCAAGTAAAAACCAAAATCTGGTTCGCATTCTAGGCAGAAGGTGACCACAATCTAGGATCGATGCTTACACTGAATATTTCATGCTACCGGTGAAATGAATCAGGTTAAAAACTTTGCGCACTCTGGTAACGATAAAGGACCAAGATTCAGTAAAGCTACCTTGCGGTCCAACGTTTCAGATTTGAAATAATTAAGAATCATTCAGGTCTTGTAGCATGATCTAATCGAGTTAAAAAGGTGTGAAAGTAATATGATTTTCTTACACTCTCGAACGTCGGTACTGTTCAATTATGGCGGCGCCACTTGAAGCCTTCGGTAAAAAGCGCATTTTTCACTTTTGCAAAATATTTTTGTAGTTTACCGATAGCTAAATCAAGTGAATTTTGATGGCATGTTTGATTTTTCGAAAGCTTATTTTTGGCGCCGTACCAGTCACAGTAAGATTTTACTCCTCATTCAACATCACTCACTGGATAAGAGTTTTGCTGTAATGAACTTTCAATAGTTAGATACATAAAATCTCTCCAACTATAACGGTTTATTTGGCTTTCGGAAAAGACTTTTTGCAAGCATTGTAACGACCGAAAGAATATTGGGTTTCACACTCAATGAGCACTCCAAGTCGGCTAGGGTGTGTACAGCTGTGATATCAATCCGTTGCATCAATCACATGTGGACTTTTTTATGAAAATCAGAGATGTACCTGAGCTCCAGAATTTCTTCTGCTTTTCCATGTGTTTTTTCAAAAAAAAAGATTTGTTGAAAACAATTTATCGCGTTTCAAAGATTGACAAGCTCATAACAAAATATAGACCACTGTTCAGGAGACCAGAAAACTTTGGTCGCATCCAAGAGTAATCTAAAAACATCTTCACCTAAGTCGACAATGGAGATTACAAGTGGGACATTGGCAAAAAGTAAACGGAACGTCGCAAAATTCACATATTTTCGAATGCGATCACTTTACGCCATATGAACTCAGCTAAGTAAGACTTCGGAAAAATGGCGTGCGGTCCCTCGGTACCGTCTGTTACGCCAATTTGCACATCCCCACGTCCTTTCAACCTTCTGAGAGTGAGTTTTTGGGTGGATCTACAACATTGTGATGATGGTTAACTGTGAAGTGCTGGAAACCAGTTTTTTGTATATCCGCGGTTATGTACCCATTCCAACAATCGGAATAGATCGTAGAACCGTTGTTTTGGATAGCAGCCAGCAAAGTTTGTGGTGTGCGATCTGGACCCGCCACCAGGAAGCATTGTTTTGTTTCACGGTCAGACTCCTCTAAAGATGTATTGTTAGGGGGAGCACACGTCCGGCATTGTTCTTCCTCATTGTGAACAAAATGATTCTTCTATCTTCACATACTTGCTTTTGCCCCAATCTTTTTGAAACGGCGTCGATTTAGCTGCTCTGCATCAACTTCACGTAAATAGTTATTCCAATCCACAACTGCACCGCGGCTCATGCCAAAATTTCTATTGCACCACTTGAGCGACGTTGACTCTTCGCTCCAACCGTGGGAGAAGCGGAGTGCGCTAACAAAAGAAAGGCGACTGTTCCCGAACCAGTTTCGACTCTATTACCAACCTCGTCACGACACCTACGCTTATAACATCGCCAAGCAATTTTTGAATCGAAGTAAAGCTTCATTGAATGTCCATTTCTGCACAGACGTTCGTGGTTTAACACACCCTGTCTTTGTCGGAGCATGACGGCATCTTTTTCGGTGCTTGGCGAAGCAAAAATGCTCATGATTACGTGAAATTGGCGAGAATCAAGAGACAGTTGAAGGCAGTCGACTTGTAATGAGTGATTAATGTGGAGAATGCTGAGATGGCTCGTCAGCCCGGGGCCAGTATTGTAAAATCCCTTCCACATACCTGGTAGTACGTGGTGGCCAAATGCCCTCGCTGCATTGCGCGCCCTAACCTATTACAGCTCACCAAGAAGTCCTTTCGAAAAAACCAAATACATTACTGGAATCAGCAGAATTCAGACTATCGGATGGTTTCTAAAAGTGTGACGGAAATGCTCTCCCCGACGAAAGGTGCGTTGAAACGCCTCAAGTGTGAAACATACTTTTATCTTGGCTGTTACCGCGAACAGTTAGGATTCCTTTAGAACATTAGTATATCGCCGAAATTATCGAGATGTGATCTATTGATTAAGCTAAGAGGCAACACGGAAAATTTAAAAACACTCTTGTTTCTGAACGGGTGCGAAAAACAGCGATATTTCAAATGTGTGAAACCCACTCTGTTTGATTGCAGTGCTCTAGGAAATTTCTTCTAAAGAGCAAGTGCATTTTCTCAATCAGGAAGACTTGCTCTATCTAATGGTTGAAACTTTGCTATAAAAAAGACTTCTGCCAAGCAAACAATCTTCAAATGTGAAACAAAATCTCATTTTGACTTGTACGGATTTAAAAACAAGCAATATGAGAAACAAAATATACCTCTAAAATTAACTTGTGTTAAGCTATCAGATATTGATGCATTTGTCAGATAACAGCAGAGAACACGCTTTTACCGAAAGCCTCAAGTGGCGCCGCCACAATAGAACAGCAACCAAACTTTCTTCCAAGGTATTGATACACACCCAGCACCACAACAATGCGAGCATAATGCTACCCACTATTAGCTTATCATTAATCACCAGCTACAAGAAATCGACTGTCGGTAAACTGTCAGTGACAATTTCACTTGAAAAGCGTTTTTCATGATTCGATAATCAATCATTATGATGGGGAGCGCGTGGCCGAGAAAACGGCACCAGCACTGGGGAAGCCGCCGAAACACGCGTGTATGCGGACTCTGTTGATACAGATCATTTGTCCCCAAGTTTCAAAAAGACCGCTAATACATTCTCAATGATGATATTTCCTTTTTTACTGACCTCACTGTATTGTCTTAGTCATTAAGGAAGATATTTTTGATTAGTATTGCTGAAGTTGAATATCGATTAACGACCAAACGCCTTTGGCGCAGATCTCAAAGAAGAGGCATCACCCACATCTCTTCACTAATATATTAGGTAGATGGAAAAGGATATGCGATCCATGCACTGATGAGATGCGCCGTTTGCTGTTAGAAGATTCCATAGCACGAAAAGCACACAAATGTGTAAAGAAAATCTTTTTTACCAAAGTCTGACGTTTGATCAAGAGTATCTGTCGAAGCGGAGAAACAATTCCTACATAGCAGCGAATGTCCTGTTGATTGCTATGTGTGTGTACGCCTGCCACGCGGATTAATTCATCAGAAATTGCAGCAAGAAAACTGCTCGAGAAAAGATAACCTAAAATAAGCTATAATTAGATATAACACATTCATATCCGCCAGCCAATCCAGTTGGCGGATCAAAAGACATATCACGTAACTGCCATTAAATCAATGCACTGTATTAGCTCGGCTAGTAGCCACTTCGTAACATTAGTAGTATGTCTACGTGGGCCAAACACATAAAGACAAAGAGCAAGAACCGACTGTATTCTACTTAAAAAATTTGCAAACCTCATTCAGGACACAGGGGGGCCAGGGAGGCTATCGTAGCCGCTTCGAAATGAGGAAGCCCCAGGGCAGTATGTCGGATCCACGACGTGTGAATATCATGGTCGTATAAGTCATATAAATCTCACATTGTATGCTCGAGATCGTCCTATGAGCCCGTTACCCATCCCCGCCGGGGGTAAGACGCCCACGACCCCCACCACTGGGTTCGTCTCCGTGACCTGGGCTTGCAATTACAACCTTTAGTGCAACATCGAGCAGTGAATTATCAAACAAAAGGTGGTAAACAAAATTACGTCTTATGGCTTAAGTGACTAATCAGCAATTGAACCGGTCCACATCGAGTCACAAACAACAATCGTAGGCAATCGATAAGCTAAAAGGAGAAGGAAATTAGTAAGAGCAAAAAAGATAACCAGACGGCCGCACGGGCCAGTTGAGGCGCTCGAATGCCATCTCCGTCGGCCCATTGCCTGCGTACCTCCGCTGCGTATCAGTTCTCTCGTAGCGTAACCGCCGCCTCTCGCCTGCAAGTTTGCCTTAACAATCGATCACGATATGTTATCACTCATATGAAAAGATAATATGAAAATAGCAATGAATGTTGCATGAATTGCTATATTCTGATTGAATAACAAATCGCACTACCATAACATTGCGCCGAAGGGCGACGACCGTGTTGAAATCGCTGCGTCTTATCTAGCCCCGCCTAGCCCCTTCCGCCTCACTCCGTAGAATAGCCAATTTATCTAGGCTCGTATATATGTGTTTTATCTTATGTTCTCTGCTGCACTCAGAGAAGCGATTTTTCCAGAAATCAGGCAAACTTTTGGAATCATAAAATCTTACCTATCGAACGATCACTAACAGTCTGAAGAAAGTGCTCTCTCTTGCGTGAAAAACGCGTGTGTAAAACAAAATGCTTTCCTTTCGTCGATGTGTTGTAATAGAGACTTTTTCGAAAAACACCTGCATACCGCACTAGCCATAGATTTCAGCTTGCTTAACATTACTAACACTCTCATGAAAAGTTCTTGTCAAGCGAATGGAGTCGAGTATTCATATGTCGCCGTTTAACGAAAAAAAAACTTCATCCTCACTGTTAGAGTGCAATTTAAAATCGTTTTCAGAAAGCAAGTTTATGATTAACCTTTTCGAAATTTGAGCTATCGGGTAATTACTAAAACTTCACAAAAGAACAGGAGACGTGATTTTTTCAAAGGTTGTGAATGAGTGCGGAGAGGAGAGAAGTACCCCTTATTTCGACCGTTATAGTTTCCTACTCAAAGCGGCAAACACCTTACCAGTATCTCACTATCATAGATACTTGAGTGCGCTCTCACATGAGGAAGGAACAGCCAATATTACGTTTTCTTATATTGGGATAAATCAACTTGTAGTCTTAGCAAGCAAAGGTTCACAGATAAGCGTTCACCGCCCAATATTTTGAATCTCCTTAGCCCTCATCAATCAATTAAAAATTCTAGACTGCAAATGATTACGATACTTGTCATGGTACTTCGAAAAAAAACGTGAAACGTACAAGGAGTGATCAAAATATCCATTCATAGTTAGTCCGAGATAAACCGTTTACCGACTTCAGTGGGGACTCGTCTGGAGAGTGACTCTCCAGAAGTCCGAAAGTCTCTGGCTGCCGAGTTGATTCGTCGGCTGCCGTTGGCTGTGTGGTCGTCGCATTTCGCAGTCGTTTGACGTCGGTTGGGGCTTCAGCGCCCTTCAGATGGTGAGTTAACGTGCTGAGGGGAGGCAAAATATATACTTATTCTGAGATAGGAGAATTCCTGTTTTCGTACATGTTATCATGTCATCAGATTAAAACACACTATCATGTTGCTAGATTACCATACGGTTATTCTTTTGAGCGAGGTCTATGTTTCGAAGGTAGAGGTATGCCTTATTCGACCTGTCGCAAGTGCTTGACTGTGGACACGGCAATCTCGGGGATTTTTTCCACTTTACATGCGATGTTTCAGACATTAGGTCTAGATTCCTTATTAAGTAGGTGTACATCTCCTTGCAAGAAATCGGTTGAAGCGAAAGGCCCTGTGCTACTGATGGTCTTGGAAGGGCGAGACAGGCTTAAATGGTGCTGTATAAGCGCCATTCCAGGTCTCATCAAAGACTCCAAACATGCTATGATGTTATCAGATTATCAATTCTGATTGGTTTTGAGCAAGATCTATATAAACTGCAGAAAGTAAATGTATTGAATGCAGCCGTTAACAAAGCGACAGATCGCTGAACAGCCAGCGTCTGGCGCACCCTCGACCATGCCTCTGTCACTCGGCTTCACTCCAGTTGCACTGATAATGCTGACGCGGGGCATGCTTCGCCCACAAGGAAACGCTACCCTCAGCGCATTGTCTGTATAGGGCTTATGTTTTCACTACCGCAGTACTATTACGCCAAGTCTCCTCCCTTCATCGGCGGAACTCCTTGGCCCCTCGAGCCTTCGGACATGCCCATATCGGGGACTTTTACAATCGCCCTAGACTACTATTTTTGCAAAAAGGCCACCAAGGGGCAAGATTATTATTCATTTAGTCTCAGATCTAATGCATCATTTCTTATGGTTAGCATGTGATTCATGTACCGCTATTATCTGCGCATGAATCTGCTTTGAATTTTACAATTTTGTTTATGAAGGTTTTTAGTGACTATATCAACAAAACCCCTGACAAACAAGATTAAACAATCTATACGATGTACAACATAGGCATATTTCACCTACACACACAATAGCCACACTATTTTCAATCTGATAACATATCTTGAGCCTTTTATGGAGTATGTTATGGCACTTACACAGTGCTAGACACGTGTCTCGGCATTATAACCATATCAGTAACACGGTGCCTTTAGATTCAGCCCATCTCTAGCAGGGGGAAAAACGTTCTACATATGAAGGAATCGACGCAGAATTCAGAACACCTTCTACCAGCCGATAAGAGATATGTTATTAGATTATATTTCGTGTTTCGAGGAAGGTCTAAAGTATCAAGCGATTGTTAAGGTATGGTTCATTTCGCCAGCTATGCAGCGCACGACTGTTGGTCACCGCAATGTCGTGGGACTTTATCACTTGATTTGCAGCGACTCGAAATAATTTTGCGTCCATTCCTATAGATAAAGGCGCTATATCGTCCTGCAAAGGGTTAGCTGAACCGAAAAATACCGTGCTGGTACTTTTCAGTTATCTGCACCTTGTTTCGACTACTCGAGAAGAACGGGTTTCCAGTTCCTCTTCTGAATTATAATAACGACTTGATAGCTTACAGTAAAAGGATCTGAATGATGCAATTTTTTTTCGTAATAGCTTTACTATCGCGCTGAAACAGTAGAAAATAAGTTTGTATTTCTCATTGAAACATTTCATGTTGAACAAAGCTTCTCTCTTAAATTTTTAGTAATCTTTCAATAGCACACATCTCAGTAATTGCAATGATTTAATTTTTCAAATGTTTTTTACTGCTCTGTAACAGCTGAAAAGTTCAATTTTGGCAAATTTAGATCACATCCACTGTGCGCATTTTTTCGATTTCTTGAGAAAACGCTCCTTTCAATTTTTTTAAGCTTTTGCAATTATCTTTTAGTCTGATAAGGATATATCGTGTTTTGAGCCACTAAGATCTTGGTGCTATACAGACCTCCGCTCCGTCCCACCGCGACTCATCAGTAACACCGACTTTGGTTCAGGCGATCCCTTGGCGATATAGTCCTCTACGAAGGGCTCTAACTTTGTCGCAAGAAATTCAGTAAATGCATATAAACTTCGAATAGAACAATTATATAGGTCATTCATCACGTTAACAATCAGTCGCTTGGGCATAGTGCGTAATGTTTTCAACACGCTGTGGTCCATATAGCGGTCTACAGACGTTTTATTGTGCCTAACTTCTGCACGATGACTTCAAGGAAGCCATGGATTACTATATGCAAGCTCACAGAGCTCATACAGAAGACCACGTCTTTGTTGTAACTTGTTGTTGATGCATAAGACGTAGGAATTCGAATAATGGAGTTAAACACGCAACTTGCAACTTAGTTTTGATGCTTCAAGGAAGTAGTTTGCTGTGCAAGCGAAAGTCTGCACGTCGAATTTGTTTTCTACTAGGAATATAGATGTGCTTGAATAGGTAAATTGCTAAACTTTGACTCTTTTAGCCTCCATTGAATGCAAAAATACAAGCGTCCTCCTTCCCTGCATTGTTATGAATAACTTTTCCTGTTAATAGCTTCGTGTCAGCTTATCAATACCTTTATTGCTTATGATGGAGGCACGTGCGCCGCTGTGGGTATAGGGGCTGCACGACTCACGCATGGTCGCTGGTTTGATCCAATGCTCAAGGCACACCAAGCTTTCTACCTCACAGACGTTGGCGTTTGCATTGATGCAAGATTTGTTTGGGCGTTTAGCAGCACTATCTTACAGATCCACTGTGAGTCACTGTTAAGGTATGATATGTATTCAGTAAATGATGCTCAATGCACTCGAATCCATGGCGCATTTCTGCAGCTCGATTAACGCCAAGACCTTTATCCTTTGTCCTTTGCGCTCGCTAGTCCTAGTCTCCTCGCTCCATAAAGTTTTGTGATAATGGTAATAAACTACGTCGTATTGTTTCATATCTAGGTACAAGCGTTGTATCGCATTTCTTCATAATCAAGTACAAGCATTGCGTAAATGGCAATGGAAGCCATTGATCCTCCAAAGACAGCTGACTGCGCGTGCGCTCCGGTGCTGTGATATTATTTGCAAAAGGAAGGGCGCAAAACGTTTTATCATTTGTCATTTATATCGTTGAGAAACTGTTATCGCCAACTTCGATCTCCATATTTTCTGCTCTGATGCTCAAAGAAATGTTGCATAAAAATTCCCAATATTGTGCACAGAACATTCAGATGCCCGAACTTTTCTATACCAAGGTATGAATAATTAGAAAAGAAAAATATTGTGCAAGCTTTCTTTCTACATATGAGATCGTGCACATTGAACAATAGTTTTGATTTTACTTCTCAAGTGTATTTGACTCGTCTATGTCCATTTTCTCATGGAAAATCATGGAAGGCATGGAAAATGCTATATCTAAACAGCACTTTTCAGAAATCCGTCTTGTGTTAAAGCTAAGCTGCTGTGCAAAATCGTTCGTGTTCCATGTTACCTAGTATTTTTCATTGATTGCGCAAGGAAATGCTACATAATATTGCTGTTAGTGAATAAATTTCAAGACCGAATTTCTATTAGAGAATACATCCATTTGCTCTTCTCATGACACAGTAGCGGGAAACAGGCAGTATTCATCCACGTACTGACTACACATGGGTCGATCTATGTGTACCTGTATTTTTGTAATTTTTCAAGTAAAGAAAACCACATGAATCAATGCATTAGATATATCCTTAGCAGCGGTGTGTAACAGCATCATTGTCGGACCGTAGCTACGGTGAAGAGATTACATTAAGCAGTAGCAAAAGATAGAAGAGCTTAGGTTATTGATGAGGATTATATTTTCAGTTCGTTACAAACGAGTTCACCAAAGTGCACAATTATGAAATTGGACAAATCAATTTAAGACATAGACACATTGCTGATCTTAAGATCACGTCTAAAAGAAAGAAATATCAGTACATCAAATAATGCAGAATTGCATTATATCGGTATCGTTCAACTGCGCATTTTCTTGCGAGCTTATATCATACAGCATACCTGTACTTGCTTAAGATGCTTGCTTCACGCTTCATTAATCTTGTGCGCCGCTCCACTAGCATTTTCCCTATAAGTATATGAGCATGATTAGCAAGCGAATTTGTTCCCACAACAACTGCATAGGCAAGTTGTATATCAAAATTATCGCAAAAAATTGTACAATCGAACGGTACCAAAATCATGCAGTTTTGTGGAGTATATCTGCAAACTAGTGTTACCGCAAATGGTGTTTTTCAGATACACAAGCCATCTTTAAAGTTCTATAATAACCATCATGTAGAATATTTTATGTATAAAAACAAATGATCGAATAGCGTTTTTAACGCTTTTTTAGACAAAAAAAAAGAACTTTCATATTATTATCTTTACGATTACAGAAAAAAAAACAGCGGAGTCATATTTGTACTTCCAATATATACACGTATATGCACATATTTGTGGTGTATACATATATATGTATATATGTATAATCTTGAACACTGTTTACCCCCTTTTTTGATCCGCCAGCACAGTTTTTTCTCACTGCGCGGATCCCAGACCTCTAGCATTTAATTCGTTTTTCGTCTTCTTGAACGACGTAGAATACTGGTTGAGCGAGTCTTCTTGTAATCTCAAGAATAGCATTGCTGTGGCGTTCCATAGGACGTCTTTATTCATTGCCGGAGAGAAGTGGGGAGTAGGGCTCAGCTTCATGCGCGCTGTGACCAACATCACAACCACTCGGCCAAGCCCCCTCTCCAAAAATATCTATACTTTATATATATATGATGTTATACTAATTAGGTATTGCTATAAGTTGCAATTTGCTTGATGAACGGTAATGAATAATTAAGTGAAAAATTGATCGTTTGTGTTTTGGTGTTATTGTGTGAGATATCGTGTGATATAGTGTGCTAATGATTTGAACATTGTATTGGAAACAGAGGTTAACACAAAAAAGACTATAGTGAAACGTAGTGTTGCAAGATTGAACCAGTAACCTTCTACCCGATGGATAGCACCATGAAGCACTCGCCATTGCGGGCTGCTCGCCCGCCGCGTGCGCGATGAGGCGAGCGAGCGCAGTCAGCCAACGAACCTCAGTGTGTTAGTAGAACGATTTCGAGCTCAACAATAAAATGAGCCATCAGTTATGAGCCAAAAAAAATGCTCAGAGTGGGATTGACAAATTACTCAACATCCAAAGATCACCCATTGGTGATCACTGCTGATAGGCAGGCGGCTTGCGCCGTCCCTCGCGCGGCAGTTGGCGCGATCGGCTTTGTGATTGGAGAGTGTGATTTTGCCAGTGGTGTGACTTCGTAATGGTGCAGATTTTTTTCGTCTCACAAAGGGGTTTCGTCATTAGCAATGATGGACTTGGGATGAAGAGACCTTAGCAAGACTATTTTTAGTTGAAGCATACCAAAACAATAAGAATTCGTTCTATATGACAGTATTTGATTGTGGCAAAATGTTACAATATACCTAGTGATAGAGGTGATGTACAAAAACAATCACGTCAGTTGGAAGTCGAATCCAGTTCACCCTATCCGTGGCGCGTGCTGAACCGTTGCACTCCCGACGCCCGTTTTGACATCACTCTTTCTAAGCTACTACGCGTTATCTGTCAACAGCCAACAGTCAACGGTCTGGCTTGGGCGTCACTATCGACATCAAATCCACTCATGCTGACAGATCTTGGATATCAATGATCAATCGAAATTCCTTTTGATTGACCCTTTTAGAGGTGATGAGATGATACATTAAACCCAGTAGAGTAGAGTGGTGTGCGAATATATACGCTTCAAAACATCATACCACCTCAATAGGAGGTCAAGTGAAGAGAATTATGATTGATTATTGATACCCAATATCTGTAAGCATAAGTGGGTTCAATGTCGATAGTGACTGCCCGCTCCAGACCGTTGACGGCTGTCTATTGACAGATAACGCGTTGCAGCGTAGAATGAGTGATGTGAAAACGGCCGTCGGTAGTGTGATGGTCCAGCACTCGCTCCGGATAAGGTGAAATCTGAGTTTGAGTCCCAGCTGACGCAAATGCTTTTGCACATCACTTTTCATCACTGAGTGTACTGAAACAATTGTACAACAGTGCTAAGTTGCCAAGAATGATACTGTAGATTGCAGTTTAGTGCCACTTCATCTACTACTTTCGAGATATTTCGATCTTTGGCATACTCTGGGAGTTTATTCTCCTATCGAAAAGACTCCATCCATTCTATTGCATTTTGGGTAATACTATTTATATTTTCCATTTATACTCTGCAATTAGTAGCCCCGTGGAAAGCTCCATTCGGTAAAAAGGCAAGGGATCACGACAACATATCACATACTGCGACTGCAGAACACACAGTTCGTAGTGAAGAAAGGAGATTTAAATGGTACATGGAATTTTTATTAGAAATAGAGGATAAAGGATAAAACTGTTGGCGTCGATTATCCTGAGGGATGCAGCATGCAAATGTTTTCAATTTCCAGGTTCGTTTGGGATGATTGAAATCACATCTTGCTTCTGCAATCAGTTGGGTTGCTCTACCGATGTATCGAGTCATTGCTGCTTATCCACCCAGACAAGTTTGGTACCAATTTACCGGCAGGATGAAAAGCTCGGTGAGCTATGAGTGCGAGATCTGCCTAACGACCTTGTGTGTAACGCAGAAGACCTGTACGCCAGGGCCACATGCGCTCTTAAGCAAAGAGTCACCGTTCTTCGTTAGTGAAACACACTATAAAAGTCGCTTAAAAATAAGGCTCATATTTCAAATCTCCACTTTCAGGCTGTTGAATGACTACTAGTAATCTAATGAAAAAGTTCTGCCGTGTAAAAAGGAAAGGAAACACGAACACATTCCACGCATTGCGTGCATATTCCATTCAGTTCTTAAGATTTTTTTTAGGTACAACTACGTTTTCATGTATCTTTCCAGTGGAAATCTCTCAAATCTAATCTAAAATTCCACCATATAATACCAAAACGTTACCTTTTATTGGTTAATAGGATCGTAGTGTAGAAATCGAACCAGAAAGCAAATCGGTATAGAAACTGGCATTTTTCAAGCTTCCGAATGATTGCAAGAGCACCGAATGAGGAAAAAAGAAACAAATGTTATATATTAGCTAAAAATTTGCTCACTTCACAGCGATGTGGTCTTCTCGTTGAAATATATGAAATTTTTTGGCATATGGACATTCTTTTTGCTAAAAGTATCTCTGCAGAAGCTCTTTCAATGATATTCCACCTTATCATGATGGTAACTTTCTTGCAAAACTCCAGTTTCAACTATTAGTTTCCCACATTTCCATTGCGATATCGCCAATACAAAATTGCGAAAAGGCATGACGCCGCCATTACAGTATCTGAGCGAGATTTGACGTCGCGCTGCGGGCATCGAAACGATGCACATGGTCTCAAAAAGGATAATTGAAACAGTCTGTCAATATTATGTCAGTTCGATTCCAATTTTAGTCTTAGAAATCAACTTTTGATTGGCTCGATGTACTACTGTGTTTCTTACAATATTGAAAGCTCACTGTATAAACATTCTGTGCAGAATTTCAAGGCATCTTTGGTGATTTTATGTTCAGATTTCATAACTAAACATTGTTTCCGTATTTGCCAAACAGATTCTAAGTAGTTAATCGTAGTTCTGTCGTTTCCATTCACTTTCTGACTTGCTAAACTATTTCTTTTCCTCCATGCACCATTTTGACCCGATATCTCTCCCCAGAAGTACTCTATGATGCCCAGATTTTCAAATTTATATTCAATCTTTCGTAAGGAAAGGTTATGCGTCTATGTTTAGTGGAGCCCGTTATGCTTATTCTCACTGTTCATGCGTTTGCTCTATATCGATCGATCTGTATTTAAAGTATTACCAAGTATAAAAACCTTCACTACAACGTTTGGAAGACCCTTCGGAACGATAAGCAATGTTAATGATGGATTGAAATAAACAATAAGAGCTTGAAACGACTTACATGTATGAATGAATGAGTGCTATGGCCGTTGTTAATCGAAAGCACTTTAACCGCATCTGTAGCATTATTCCACGCAACCGAGTCAATGAGGAGATGGAGATCATTAAAGTTTCACGAATTCAGTAATTCATGACTAAATAACTTGAAAATTTTGTGAAATTGAAGGGGAAGAAACCGCTTTAATGCAAGATTCATCTAAAACATGTCACAGTGAAATTCGTATGTTAGTCGACGGTAACGGTTGCCGGAATGAAGTGCGTTCCAAACGGGCCTAATGTCAACATTCGAACACCTCTGCTCACAACACTTTGCCACATCTGTCTCGACCAACTTGCCATAACGACGTTGGTGGTCTGTACGAGGAAATTACGAAATGATTCTGTTTAATAAGAGAGGTATTTCAAACCATGAGAGTTCCTGAGATTGTCGTGTGATTGGCCGAGACGGGCTCGATTGGCATGTTCGGCGCGCTTACGTCACACATCATTTTCGCCTGCGTGTTCGTGCATGTGCCAGTCACCGTGCTGCCAATAGTCGTGCAATAGGGTTTATCTACCGCTGGCGCGACTGCAAGAAATAGTTTTTGTAACATACTTCTGTTTCAGTCAAATATAAGACATATACAGGAACTAGCACCCCATCTAAACATTTCCATTGGACACCAGAAAAAGTAGTCAATTTCTTCTTCGCACTTTGACTGAGACGAAATTAAGATAAAAAATAAAAGTATAAGCATTTTTTAGTTAACGTTCTGACGTCTTCGCCTTCTTCAGAGCCGATTGCTCCGAGTCGGTAGTGTGTGACCGTCTGTTACGCTGATGTTGTTTCCCACTGAAAAAATAGCCGAAAAAGTTTTTATATCAACTTCATGTCGGCTAAATCATGAAAAGGAATATTGATTTTTCTTCCTGAGAATCAGTAAACGTTTGTTTCAAAGTTTTATTTCTTCGTTATCCGCTGCTTATTCTGATTATTCTATGCGACTGCTACAGGAGGAATTGTCTTATCAAAAAGAAAGTATTATCTCATAAAAACCACAGGCGTTTTCTAGTAAGTACTGCATATTTCTCATATGTTCATCATTGTCGTTCGACATTCAGTTTCTTCGCATGAGCGCCTTCGAAAGTGGTTGACTGAGGATTTCGCAATTCAAAAAGACCTTCTCAATGCGTGTAGTCAGGAAATTCTTCGAAACTCCACACAAATTTGCACTATTTCATTCCCAATCATCTCAAAAGAGACTAGTGAAGAGGTAATCGGAAAATGGTCAAGGATGATATTGTAGCTCAGAATCCTGCCCTACTCATGTTCGACGAAATGTAAGGCTCAGATGCAAAATACCATCGACTTCTACAAACTGTACATGTTCGATATTTGGGAGATGATTTTAGAACGGACATTTCTATGAGCATGAGACAATTAATTAGCGGAAGAAAACGGCCTCACTCTCACAAGATAGGTAACCAAAATGCGCAAAAGAGTTGGTTCATTTTCGAAGAACGTCGTTTTCCTGCTGTAAGATATGGACTGTTGTGGCACACGCGCGTTTTTTTTTTTCTAAAAATGTCCTTAGAAAGCTCTTCGGCAATTCACAGTTTTTCTCGTAGAAATGAGTTACTTCGATCATTTCAATTCTAATGAATAAGTCGAGAGATGGACTTTATATTAACCGCGGCATCAAAGTTAATTATCCTGTCTGCCAACCTCGTGCCAGCTAAAAAGCTAAGTCACCATGAAGTTCAGTCAACGGTCTAACTTCCTCAAAAACTAAACGATTATCCTCATTGTACTGTAAATTTAGAAAGACTTTGTAGAAACCGAACTAGCAAGGAAATCTCCGCTCGTACAAGCTAAAGTCTACTAATTGTCTAGTG
Source organism: Parelaphostrongylus tenuis (assembly GCA_019055375.1). Taxonomy (NCBI): domain Eukaryota; kingdom Metazoa; phylum Nematoda; class Chromadorea; order Rhabditida; family Metastrongylidae; genus Parelaphostrongylus; species Parelaphostrongylus tenuis. Next base: position 91,295 of record JAHQIW010004125.1, on the reverse strand, counting down.
AAGGAGCAGAAGATACTGCTTGCTGATTGTCAGAAGTACAGATTCAGTGCAACAAAGAAAAAATTGCTGATCGGTGCTAATACATGGGCAAAAGTAATTTATTATTAGTTGGTACTGATTGTTAGACTGTTGGCTGTTGAAAATTTGAATAGAAAATCTACAACATCAGTGAAAAGTTCCAAAATTTGGGTGAACAAATTACACTCTTTCAAAAGAAGCATTCCACAAAATGATAAATGTAAACTCTATTATAGCTTGCTTTGCACAGATTCTAAAAATATTTTCTGTACAAGTTCTTCTAGAAGTCTTACGTTATGAAGAATATGATTTCAAATCACACCTTGCAATATCGTCGAAAGACATGTGAAAAAAGAGTTGAAAATGCCTTCTTTTACTCATAGCCCTTGCTTCGAGTTATTTAGGCGGTTAAATAAAAAGGATCTAGTTTGATCTTTGACACCCAATATCTGTCAGCGTGACTGGGTTCTATGTCGAGACCGACTAGCCGGGCCAGGCCGTTGACGGCTGGCAGCTGGCAGATAGGTGCGCTGTAGAGTAGAAAGAGCGCAGTGCAAAGGGCGTCAGTAGTGTAACGGATAGTGCACTCATTCCCGGAAAGAGTAAGGTGGGGGATTCTAGTCCCGCCTGACGCAAAAGTTTTGCACATCACTCTACATCGATGGGTACATAATAATAATAGTGATAATAATCATGAGATATGTTAAAATTTGAGGGTGGCCCTAAGAAAACACTCGAAAGGAAAGTTATGATATACTGACGATAGCAGCCAAGAGAAATTGAGTGCACAGCACTGTTCATTCAAAGGTAATTTCACGTAATGGACGGTGTAAAATGTTCGTTGTTGCCTACTTTTAGTATGAGGGACTGAGCGCCTCGAGAGGACTGGCATAGGACGAAGGGTAATGCCTGGCTGATGAGACAGTGAAAGTCGATACACGTATATCGAGTTCTTAAAGTCAGCCCTATAACAGACCACGTGACATGTCGGCTCAAATGATAATCATGTGATATGTTGGAATTTGAGCGCGGTTCTAGGAAAATACTTGAAACGAAAGGTGTGATATCCTTTGATCGGTTCTCTGCAGCGTTTTGCGAGTTTGGACATGAGGTTTTACCTGCCTATAGCTCGAGCGATTCCAAGCTGACGTATCAGCTTGAGTGACAAGTGTATCTAAGTGGCTCGAAGGCTCTCGTTCCATAACACTAACGAGAAGACGTTGGATGAGTCAGTCGTCTTTTTGTCGATGTTATTAACGACGGTATCTTCCCAAGGGGCTATCAATGATTTGATTACATCCCGTTTATGATAGTTCTAGATTTCGTAGTCCAAACTTACGGCTTTCCCTCCTTCTCAGAGAAATGGAACGTTACGCGAAGGATGTTATGGTCTAACCTTGTGCAAAATTTAGAAACAACTGCGATATCGATAAGGCAGAAACTGCGATTTAGCAAAATGTGATCTACTTCGTTATGATACCGTCCATTGAGGGACTTCTACGTCCACCGCTGAGAGTGAGCTGTTGGAATTGTGATTTACCATAGGTGGTTTTTATTCATGATGAAATCAAATGACCTTTCACCCTGACTGTTTGATTCTAGTCCGTAGATGCTATTGTGATACTCTTCGGTATTCTTGTAAGCCCACGTTTCTTTTCGCATTAAAATTTCGATGATAACGTCGAATAATGCATGATCCTCTCCAGAGCTTCTCCAGGTCCACATAGGACAGTTCAAAGTCTCCTTGGTCAAAGCCAGCATTGATTCACATCGTACCAACCGCAGTCGTGCAATCTGCGTTCTTAGTTTTTCAAAGGAATTAGTAGTCACGGCCGCACTAGCACGTTCTATAAAAGTTCAATGGAGTTTCGGTGCGGTTGACGCAACAGGGATTGATTTGACTTAGTGAATTTTTTGGTTGATACAGTCGATGTACGATTTTCAATGACGCGGTTGACGAATCACTGAGTTGCGACTCTGTGGTCTGTCATTTTATCAGATTAAAAAGAATCGATGTAACCCTTCCAAGTGGTTCCATGCAATACAATTATATCCCAGGAGACTGATCTGGAAGATGAAAAGAAGAGCCGGTAATTGTGTTGCCTTCTGTACCGGACGTTCTGCATGGATTGATTTGCATTGATCAGTTTGGCCACGCGGGACTTAGATTGACGGTATCACTACGGGCAGTAAATAATAGTTTATTACAAACAATTAATATCCCGCAAGCGAATGAATTCGTCTAAGCAATCAACCTGAAAATATGAAAATTGCAATAGTTTGTGCAATAGATTGCACTAGAATCAACCTGAAAATGAAAATTGCAATAGTCTTGAACAATAATATTTATTGTATGGCGATGATACGTGATGATCGCGTAACACCAATACAAAGTAAGTCCTCGAGTGATGATTGGGTAAAACCCTGGTGAAGTGAATTATGAATAGAGTTTTCACATAATGATGAATTGAATGGAAGAGTACGATGGGATCAATCAAGAGGAAGTTCACGATAGAGGAAGAGCTCAGCAAGCAAGCAACCGTACGAACTGAGAACTGCTGCACAGATGACGGGGAAGACGTGAAGACGCCAGCGTCGATGCTGAGTGATCATTTCGGACATTTCGCAATCCCATTGCAGTGTCACAGTAGCCGTGGGGCACAACCACGAAATAGGGGGTGCGGATGTTCATGAGACCTCCGTGAAGAAAGCACTGAGTGGAATATCTAGTGATTCTGTTGTAATTGGGGGCCATAGGGACTCATATATCCATAAGAGTGGGGGAGGAGGTTATTAAATGGGGGGGGGGGGGCACCCTCGGTGGCAGGTCACGCATGACAATTATACAAATGCCGCATGGTGGACGCTTTCCTTCTACTACAGCACAAGCCGTCACTCGATGATAATTCAGCACTAAGCGCCGATAACACAGCAATGTCAACGACAACGATCTATAGCTGATCACTATATGTTATTAAACACATACGCCGTGATACGACCGAAAGAATCCATCTCGTGCGTCCGTACATGAATTCTAAATGGTCAACGTTATGAAATTGGCAGTAAGTGAACGAAAAAAAGGAATATAGCAAAGAAGCCGTGTGAGACTTGCTGTATGTTCTGATAAACAGTTTTTCCTCGGTATCATAAACGGCATTAAAAGGGTGGCGTGTTCTCTTTTTTACCCACGCCAATAGAGTTATACTTAGTCTTTTCGGCTTGTGTTGATAATCTTCAATCTTCCACAGAAAATTTATATGCATATGTACATGCGTGATAGGTACAGACCATCGCTTCAGTGCGTTCAGATTTTGATAGCCTAGTTTGGTTCTGAGGTTCTGGCAAGCTCTTCGTGGTCGTCCTACTCGACCCTGTTGAACCAAAGGCTCCTTCGGGGTCATAGTTGAAGCTTATTTTATTTACACTTTCTAGCGTTTGATATTCAAAATATAGGTTGCTGAACTCTCAACCTAGAACCTAGGTTCTCACGGGCAGCTCACTAGCCATTCCGTAAAACAGAAGGATCTTACTTGTTGAAGGCGACTCCTAGTCGCCTTCCATGTACTTCAGCCGTCTGATTAGGAGCTTTTGGCCAACTTGACACGCAGAAATGAAGGTCGTCAAATCGGCACTGCAGAATCAGCGAGTGTATCCCCTTAATCCACATACGTTACAAGCACACGATTGCTTTTAACTTGCGTCTAATCCTCATGCCACCACCTGGGAAGTCATGTGCTCTCGCAGCTAGTAGCACCGAGGTCCCTAAAATGCAGCAGTCGAATAACGGGACTGTTGTGTTTCCAGCGGAAAGGTGCTGCCACGATATGTCGCTGGCAGAGGCTTCGGCCGCTCACCCCTTCATTTGTTATGCTGTCCTATCTAAAAAGATCTTTTACCCTTGCACTGCTTTCCCTCCGGCAAGATGTCATTAGTAATAAATGAAATTAAATGCTACTCACGTCAAATGTGGCTGTTGGTTGCAGTTGGAAATGCGGGTGACTTTGATGTGAGAATAGGATCAACAACGAGGAAAAGTATAGGTAAGCAAATTTGGATTGGAAGAAAGAAATGAATCTCACAATCATTTTGAGAGAGCACTTTTCGCCAACACTTTTTTGCTAACATGAAATGTTAAGTCAAGGAACCGAATGAGACTACGAACCGAATAACTTGGAACCCATGTCGAGCTTTTCTCAGTCTCTCGGGCAAGATAATGCATTTTTATCACTGATAAGCATGCACCCACGAAAAAAGAAGCTGAAGCCTGATTCAAATGTCACACTCTTTCTCCCACTTGCTATGATTTGTTGGAAAAGATTCACGTTGATACGGAAAGAAAAATTGCTCATAACCGTACCTAAAAGGGACCAGTCCAAAGAACTGCTTTTGAAGCTTGTGTTTGTATGATAGTTGTCTATCTGCCCAAGGGCATTGATTGAATCACCACAGCTCTTTATCATGATGTAGAAAACAGCAAAAAGCAAAGAGTAAGACATGCAATGGACAATCAGTGACTCTGAAAGAACGCCAGATCGCGCGACATTTTCTCCCAACGAAGAGTAAAACTTTGGCGACGATTCCTAATAATAGAAGGGGCTAGCCAAATGACGCATGGTATTGGTGAGGCGTGCGAGAACGCCAAAGCGTAGGCACACCATTGAAAATTGCATATCAGACCTCCAAAAAGCATAACACCTTCTATCAGACTATTATGAATAGAATGTAGTACTTCCAAGTGTTTCATGCATTACAATTCTTTTCTCGCGGACTGATCCAAAAAGATTAAAACTTACTCTGCATTGCTACTTTTCCATCAAGCGTCGCTGCTTTGCATTCCAGTGGTTCATAGCTTATCTGTACTCTAAGTTGATTCAAAATGGCCGATATTATTGCATCAGAGAGGGGAGCGCTACGACCTTGCTGTTCGAGAACATCAATAACCTAAACAGCAGTTTTCAAAAGTAAAGAATTTATTTCTAAGTGTGATTGATTGGTCTACATAGAGCTATGCAAACTTGTTAGTGCTAAAGGAGTGGCGATTTGTCCGAGAACTGGAGGTCACTTCTTACGCTCTTTTGGATTTTGGCAAAACAATTTGAAACTCTACAGATGCAGACACACAGCATGCATCACGAGACGTGATACAAATCCCGTAGCTGCGTCCCTGCTTACTGCGATGCCAGGTATCCTTGCACGAACATCGGCCTCTCCACTGTAAACCATGGAAACAGGCAAAGTGAAGCCGGTAACGGTGAATATCCTGGAACTCGCTGCAACAAAGATTCGTATTTTTTGTAGTGATTAATGAAGATCTAAATGATGCTTAGTTCTTGTTTTTTTTGATATAAATTTCAAAACCATTTGAAGGATTTGGACTGTGACAGTTGTTCAGTAGTACTGAAGTGTTAGGAACATTCACAAAAGTCAAAAATGACTTTTCATTGGATTTGAAGATGTTAACAGTACAGCGATGATTTTTACATCATAACATTGCCCTGGTGGCATCACTCCACACCCTAGCGCTGTCGTGATAATTAAAGCCGAAACCATAAAAGAACCGGTAGTCGGAAATATAGCCATGTCTGTTTGACTATTCACTTCTGGACCCTAAAAAGTTTGGCAAGGTCATACTTCCAGAATAAAACAAATTTTTTCAAATTTTTTCACATTAGCTCAAATATGTGACGATAACGAAATCAGGATTTATCATTCTAATGTTAGAGATACTAGGGTGGTATATATTACTGCAGCTCCATAACTTTTCAAGGGTTGTCGACATGTACAACGCACTGATTTTAGGGAGATATTTTTTGGTTGATTAGGAGAAACGTAGTCTAAGTCTCGATGAGAACGAAGTACGTCAAAGTCATCATTAAACAAAAAATTCACTAAAGCGTCAATTCATTGGGAACCTACGGCTTATTCGGTTCTCATCATACCAACTGTATTGCGATAGAAAATCCTGGCTCTCCCAAAAATGAAGAAACTCGCAATCGATAGAACAGCGCCATTAGAAATGTTCTCCAGAGAAAATTTGTCAGAGTAGACATGAATTGATGAAAACGAAGCAAAATATTGTGTGTGAGATCTTCGTGACGGGAATTTTCTGCGAAGCAGATGACGCATTATTTGAGTTTTGATGTTCGTATCAAACTCCCCCATTCAACACGACTACTAATTCTTATTTTCAATGGCAACGATGACTGATAGCCTATAGGAGAATTTTAGAGAAATTTAGAGGGGAGAAAGAATTATTGATTTGGAAGCAGCCAAAGAGCAAGATTTATCCGGAAAACCATCAGCCAATATGAGGAATGGAATGAGATATACCATCAGATTGGTGGTAGAGAAAGCACTTCTTCAAAGCCTAGAGTTTGTTGTAAAGCAAAAAATTCTTTCACTTCATTGAAGATCTTTGTATATAAATAACTAACTAAATAAATAAATAAATAAATATATGCATATATATTCAAGTGAGCGCATGTGGCGCAGTGGTTAGAGGTGCTCTGCGTCGCACACGAGGTCAATGGTTCGATCTAGCGCTCACGGCTCACCAAGCCATCCATCCCTCCGGGGTCGGTAAATTGGTACCAGACAGGTCTCAGACTTGTCTGGGAGGATAAGCAGCACTGACTCGGTTCCGCGGGAGGCCACCGCGAGTCATTGTAAAGGCCAGATATGCATTCAATCACCTCAAACGAAGTTAGAAATTGAAGTCGAATGCATGGCGCATCCCTCAAGGATTGATCAACGCCGAGAGCTTTATCCTTTTGTATATTTATGTACAGGATATGTGTAAAGTTTGAATGACTTTCTATTTTTGTAAATTTTAACATTGACATTAAATTTTTTTATTAATGCTGACGATTTTTCAAATTCTTTGTTTAGTTTGGTCTAGAATCTTTTTCTATTATTTTTCTAAGTAGTGCCATGCTCAAGTTATGGCTCGTAAAAGTCAACGATCGCAGTAGTGGAGCTGCAGAAAAAGGGATTTAAAACTCTGGCATTGCTAAAATTGGGTGGTTTCAAACTAGCAAGTGTCTACAAAGCCGTGCAAAGTTTCAGAGAGAAGAGAGATTGAGGACGGCTCACAAAAAGGTCGTCCAACCACTTCCTCTATTCTTGAAACCATTTAGAAGATCCGTCACCAAGTTCAATCAGGAATGTTCGATGCGCGAGATTGCTCGGGAAGGTCTAGGTCAGCGAGCGGAGCGTTTGAAACATTGCCAAAATAAGCCGAATCTGTGCAGTTACAAGATCGTTCATGTTTACTTTCTAACCAAAAAAATGAAGGAAAAACGGCTTACGAAGGCTCGCCAAATGTCGATTTATCGCCGATGCTCGTTTGTCGAAGTGCTTTTCACGGGGAGAAATTCACGGCTGGAACACTCCACAATAGTCAGAGTCGACATTAACTTCTCAAAAAGTGTCAGCAGAAGTCCCACTAGCAAAAACCATGGGCCAAAGTCATTTCCGGCCTCTATAATGGTCTGAGCCGTTATTGCACCACTGGAAAGACGCCGTTGATCCTCATCAGCAGAAACGTCAAAATGACCGCTGTCAGCTATCAGCAGCAAGTTTTACGTAGCGTACTGGAGCCTTGGAGTACTCAGCACTTTGGCGCTAATGAATTTACTCTCTAAGAGGATTGGAGACCTGCGCATTTAGCCTGTTCAACGATTGCCGTCTGTCAAGAGCTGTTTCCAGGATTTTGGAGTAAACTTGGCCAACCCAGTTGATTAATCGATGTGGTTCGTACTAAAAGAATAAGTCTCGGCTACTCGCTACATTAGCATAGACGCGCTTGAAATGGCTTTGACACCCTCTTGAGACGAATTTACGATGCAAAGGTGTGCAAGCATCGTCGAAAATTTTGTAAGCAACTTCGTTAATGTTTAAAGACGAAGGAAGAAGCTTTAGCAATTTGTTAGAAGATTTTCTTGTTAATTATTATAACTGTTGATCTGATAAACGTAACTATTGCTTCAACTAGATGGATTTATCTGTTCATGCAGTGTTTTCTGTTCGAATATCATGGCAAAATATAATTTTGGGCATTATATATGTGTATGCAATATACATATGGCACATGTATATATATACTTATATAAGTACTGATTTATCTATAAAGTAAAATAGAAATACATATATACATATATACACATTATAAGTATAGATATAGAGATGAAAAGAGTGGGCAATGTCAACAAAGCGACTAAGGTGACACTGGGCTGTCAGCCACCTCCTTGAAAGTTTCAAATTTGTCATCAGCGTGGGCGTTCGTGAAGTCCAGCAATTCTTCGCAGCTTCTCCGTAATGTACGGGCAAAACGGAGTTTGTTATTGTATAAAAAGGTTGTCCTTAGTTTCTAAACGCTCGAAGCAGCCTGTTCAAGAGCACCTATGTGATCTAATGGTGCCGAAAGTTAACTAACAAAAGCACACTCATCCATAACCTCCCCTTTCACCTTTCATATACAAAAGAGCTCAAGTGAGAAATTTGCTTCATACAGCCATCAGTAATTGTTTGGGAGAGAACAGAAGAAAAAAGTTGTGAACTTGGCAAGGGAAATGGATATTTTAATTATGAAACTATAGCTCTTCACTATAAGCCTAGAGGGGAAATCGGACAATAAGACGCCGTTTACCCTACCTTTCATCCAAACAAAATAGTGCGCCTCCAAATGTTCTAGAGGGTCAGCAGCCAAGTGGTTATTGATGCTCGCACTGACTCATCACGAAGTTGATTCCCTCTACACTCTCCAGCATTCAGTAACGAGCACTTAAGGCACATCACAACTCGGCTACCCTCGATAATGCATGGAGATGTGCTCGACAGTAATCTACGACATTCACGAGGAACTAAGGGATGGACGATTGTTGGACTCCTAGTTCCCATGTAATAATATTTCTCCCTGCTACAATTAATAAGGGAGAGCGACTACCATAATCTAATCTGAGTTGAATTACCCAACCTATTAGCGGAACACAAACTTCTCTTCTTAGGAGTGCTACTAAAACCGAGTTCTTAAGGTACTTATAGATTTGTTTCTGAAGCTTTGGCTTGCGGTAAGTACGGCCTGTTTTCGAAAAAAGGCAGTAAAATAGGGCATCGGCTAATTAAGTTCAGCGTGGTGAAGATGGTGGAATTGCGCTTGAGTTAGTATCCGCTCTCTGACACTCCAACATTTTCACTATTACATAAAAGAAGAGCTCATCCGTCAGTTAAGAAGAATACTGTTGCGATGACGTTGACTTGAGCGAGTTAGTCTAGTTTTTACTTATGGTTATCCAGCTAAAGAACAGTAATTATTTTTGAACGCGTCAACGGCCTCATGTCAGTGAAGCACACTAATATTAAAGAATTTTATCTCAAATCCAGTATTCGATCAAAAACTCTTCAAATCGGAATAGCTTCGGCAAACTTTTCTGCATCGTCATTTTTCCTAGAGCTGAACTGATTCGAATCTACTGCCTACAATTAAAATGTGGACAAAAAGGACTGAGCTTGCTTCATTCTTATGGCGCGTTTTAGTATTCGACTCGTCTTCTTAGGACACGAATTTTTTTGAGGAAGGCGAAGTAGCGCGATGTTATCCAAAGAAAGTCTTTTTTCAATGAACTCGTGTTGACTTCTTGTTTGAAAAACACGTATTAGAAATGCTGTTTTTCCTGCTCGTAAACAAGAAATTGAAAAACAGTTAACGCGTTGAATCATCATTTTTTGGCGAGAAATTTATGACAGCTAAATAAGCTGAATAATCAGAGAGCGTCGTTTAGCTGATGTGTTGAGGAAGTGCAAAAAATGTTCTTCCGCATTCGTCACAGTGCTGTGGTTAATCAGGGAAGTCCAAAGAATTGAAAAATATCACGCTTCACAAAATTGGAGTATTATTGATTTTTCACATAACGCTGTTTTACCACCAGCAAAAGTACCACGGCTACCATTTCACCATTTCCGATCTAATCAGCGGTTTTTAGTTTGCTTTGTTTTGAAAACCGATGCTCATTTAACTTCAACATTCTCAATCATTATTATCTTATGTAACTAAATTTACACAAACATTCAATAAAAATCTGCTCCCAACGTTTTATCTTCTTCGTCTGCTTCGGATCTGATTCAGAGATCTGGACCAGTTCTCCTAGCCATTTGATAATCTAAATGGGTCTTCGTAGCAACATCAAGTCGTCGCTCACATGACGTTTCCTCATTTGACGACGATATACACCATTATGAATTTAATCGAGTTTTGGTCAAAATCGATCGACAAGAGCACCTCTATATTAACTTTGATGATGCTTTTGTCAAAAACTGCTGCACTCGGTAGTTTTTTGAGTAGAATTGCTTTCGGAAGGAGTGAAATTGACATAAGAAATCTATAACGCGCTGCTCAATCGAGAGAGCTCTATTTGAGAACGAACATTCTTAGCGGAACAATTTGAAAGGAATTTACGTTTAATTCTAGTAGAAAAGTTTGCCAATAATGCGGAGAGTGCAAGTGTACAAAAGGAGCCATTGCGGTCGCCAGAATTATATCCATCACAAGGCAGTGATGCTTTTCTATGAAGAGGATGTTAAATGCATCAAATTCCAAGTCCTTTTGCAGAGTTATAATTAATGCTTTCATTGCATAACGATCTAATGATTGGCTTAAGGGGTCAGATATGGAAAACTGTCAGAAGTTGCCATGCAGTCATAAACAAACTCTTCGAGTAGGTTTATCCATGTGAAATGCTTTTTTGAATCTCAATTCTATCAGAAAACCACTGTTTCGATATTGGTATAATTATCAGGCAAAGAACTATCCATTGGTAGTGCAGGGGCTAAAGGAACATCAGACTTCAAAATACAAACAAAAATTGCAATAATACATCTATGAATGTAGTGTGGTAAGCAGAATTATCATACCACTGTTAAAAGGTTGAAAAAAATGAAAAGATCTCTTGATTGTGCAACAAACTCTATTTGTCTTAAGCTGTGATTTTGGATAATAAGATACCATGAACGCCAAAATCAGTTATCCTCTCGATAAGCTAATGATGGTCTCCGTGGTGGACTCATAGTACGTCTTTCTCCGGAGTGAGTGAAATACGAGTTCAACTCCTACCTACGATTAAAAGTTTTGGTTATCACATGACATCCTTGGATATATTGGATCGCCTCATAATTATTTTTATCTCCCTACTTTTGTTGCTTCATCTATTATTACTGAAAAAAAGTCAACTAATCAACAATACAATCATTATCATAACCAGTGATATGCAGGCAGATGCTGGAGAAAGATTGGATGTCTCCGTCCCATAAGGAATGAGGCTGGTGATCAATGAATTAGGTCAGATTTATTTTAAAACGGCTGTAGTCTCTGAACTTTTTCTTCCTCAGATAGTATTCCAGGGCAGGGAAGAGATGATATCCTGATGGAGCAGTATCAGGGATATGCGGTGGATGCAGTACCGTGATCTGATCCAGTTTCTTCAAAATGTGTTGAATCGTTTTTGCAATGTGTTTGGTCAGTCACTGCATATAGTGTCCATAGAGACATCACTTTGAGGTAGTCCTTTCATTTAGATGCCGAGCGATTGTGCTACGGCTCTATCCAAGTGTCTATCCAAGTATTGAAACATTTCCTAATATTCCATAGCTTTTTGGCAATAATCCGACTTCATATAAGAAAAAATAAATCAAAGCAATAGTGTGAAAGATTATGAGATAACGCAATGTGTTTTCAACAGTGCTGAAAGATCATGAGTACGATTGTTTGTATCATCTGCTCTAGTGGGCATTGGCGTTGTTGAGGATGCGAAATCACATTTCATATAATTCCTCGGGGTCGTCAGATTTGAGGCTTTTGACCGAATCGATAAATAGGGGACAACCCAAAAATGTCGCATGTTTATACTCAAAATGAATCCAACGTTACAGTGAGGCCTTCAAATTCATTTGTATCTGTATCACGGCATAGTGTCTCGCCTTACTGGCTCCAACACCTACTCTAGGAGAGATCTGCGGCAATTAAAATGCTAGAAATGATCTCGTATAGTTCGGTGATGTCAATTATCAACAGCTAATTCTAGAATGACGGTAATGACTTTAGAAAGAATTAGTCTTCCTATCGAGTAACAAGATTTTAGATCTAGTCGTTTCTCCATTGGAAGTGGTGCGCCATATACATGCTTCGCATAACTACAATGCAGCTTATAAAATCGTAGTCGGGCAAGAAATCCTTTCATGAAATTTTCTGTGCTGTGTTTTCTAGCTTTGGTAATCAAATCATAGATCCTTCTTTATCATCGTTGTTTCTTAATCCAACAGGTCACCGTGATCCTTTCACGCTTCTTTCATTTGGCTATTTTTGGATAGCGCAAACAGTCATTAGAAAGGCGTTGTAGAAGAAAAAAGGAAGTAAACTGGCTTAAATCAATTGTTCTTTCATTATGCTCTAATCTACGAGATGTCGCGAAAATTGTTCGATGGATCATATTTATTTATTTTAACGGCTAATCATCGCAATGCGCTGTGCGCATCCCAGCAATTCCACTCTATTCCTTTCCCTCATTTTAAAGACAATCTTCACAAAGCTCTTCAAGGCCTTTGAGAGGTCATTCGGCTTCTGCTTTAGGGTTTCGCCTTCTTTATGAAGTTCGCAGATTGCTAGTCGAAATGCTTCTCTTTGCAGTCTCGGAAATCACCAAGTCAAGAGGTCCCAAGGTGTTCAGTTGATAGATTGTACGAGAATGTTGGAAGAGAGGATAGAACCAGCGCATTTAGGTAAGAATGTGACACTATCCGGCTTTCCAGTGAGTTTGAGTGCTGTGGAAATTGGACTGTTTTGCCTTTATTGATAAGCTAGCAAGATTTCTGTAAACCTTGATCATCATAAGTGACGTTTTCACGGCTTATTTCTCGTCAGAGCCGTGATAATTCGAGTCGAGTGTCCACAGCAGTTCTTCTTTCAGTGTTACTCTTTGCAGGCGTCGCACTAAGATCAATATAGTAGAGTGGATCACCACTCGAATCCTCTATCCGTTTTGATCCGATTGCTACGAAGGCCAACATCACAAGAAGAACAGCTGCTATGGAAACTCGACTTGAATCGGCTTGGCCTTGATGAACACGAATCTCCAAAACGTTAGTCATAATGATGAAGGTTTATAACAATCTCTGAGATATCTCAAAACACCTCTTTCGCTGGACGAAGACTTTCTACTAAACTATCAGCAATCACATATAAGCTCAAATCTCAAGGATTTCAAAAAAGCTTTTGCTTTCTGAAATGATGTTTTTTTTCGACGCTGTAGTACTAAAAGCAAATTTATGTTCCACACGCCCGGCGCACTACAGCGCTTTTATTTTGACTGATATACATTGAAGAATGTGGGTCGAGGAGCATTCGGACTAAAAACTGAGTCACACCATGGAAACTTTTCCTAAAAATCATATTTTGTAAGAGATGTCTTTCTGACTTTACTTTTACAATGTCGCCAAAAAGCAGCAATGAGGAGTGGAATTTCGTTGTTTTCCATTCATGTGGCCTTCGTATTGGAAAGTAGAAATTGCGGAAACATGAGCACTTTTTACCAAGCTAAATCCATAGGAAAAGGTCTTCAGTAGCGCTTCTTGCTTTATCATACATTTCCTCTAACTTATGAACTTTACAGTATGAGTACCAATAGACCTGCTGCGAAGTTCTAGCTACGAGCCAGCTACTCTAAAAGTAAAACGTGATCTTTTTTCTATTGCAACAGCGCACAAAAAACTATTTCAAAAAACAGATTGATTAATAGAAGAGTCAATTTTCAGGCTATCAAATGACTACTAAATTTTCATTGGAAAGTCGAGCATAAGCAATAGCAAAGTACTTCAAAGGCAAAACGTGTTTTCTGCTCGTCGTTACTTCACAGCAGCAAAGAGCGCTGTTCAGAAACTAATTTTAAAATAAAGTTTGGAGCTGGATCTGTCGTTTTTCAAGCTATCTAATGATTACTGAAACTGCAGTTTAAAACTTTGTCTTGTGAAAAAGCCAAACAATCACGAGTGTAAGTTACGCCATACACTCTGTGAAGAAAAACCTAATTTCCCCCTCGCTGCTATACCAGCATGTAGAAGCGTTTTCAGAGCATAATTGTGCCATTAGAGCTAGAAAATTTTTTAGCTATTGAATGACTACCAAAAATCTGAAGAAGAATCTGTGCTCAACGAGAAAATCACGAAAAGGCGCGTGTATCATTCGTAGTACGCGTGGTCGCAAGAGGTTGAAGCGCAAGGGTTGCAAAAACGACAGAGAAACCACTAATCTTCCAAAAACAGCTGAGTGCTCATGCAATCTGATACCATACTAACATTTGTGAAAGGAAGGTACAAAGCCAGTTTCACCTGAGAGAATTGAGTGGTGGGCAAAAATTCCACATCAGTAAGGAGTTGAACTCGCGTTTCACCTATGCCAGGGGCGGGTATTACCACTGTACCATCAAGGCCGTCGCTCATCCACCACTCATTATTTGATATCTCTCTGTTATAGTTATCTGTCACCTATCTTCAACAGATTTGGTCAGTTAAGCAATATTGCTCTAGACCCAGCTGAGCTGACAGGCACTGTACTAATATAAATTCAAGTTTTATAGCTTATTACAAGGGGCATTTGGAAGTTGCAATGTTCTTCTCTAACTCCACTTTTTACTTTTAGGCTCAAAGAGGCCTTCCACAATTACAACTGCTTCTCAACTGCTTGAAAAACATTTCATCTAAAAAGAATACTTTTCAGAGGTTGCCAATCCGGTTTTCCAATCAGTGTCAAACTTTCTGCTATTTGTTTCTTGTTTTACGTAACAACATTGTTTCTCATAAGTTGTGTGAACAAATGCTATACACCACTGATGTTTGAGAATACATCCGCTTTGTCTACTCATGATGTAATAGTAGAACACATTACACGTACTACACATATAAAGGTAGATTGATATGTGTTCAAATTTTCATGATTAAGCAGAGACTATATTGGCAAAAATGAATTATGATTTAGTGTTGACGAATAATCGAATAAGCTCAGTGGAAAGCTCCAAGATAAAAAAACTGACATAAACCAATGCACTAGATAAATTTCAGCTCTGTTGCATCACACCATCATGGCCGCAAGTGCGTTTTGCAAAAGAAAAATAATGCTGTTTCACTTCACACTTTTGTCAATAAAAATATGACTCACAGTGAAGAAATTGGAGGAGAAAGGAAGAGCAAGGAAGGAACTCCTCCTACGTTGTCGAGGAGGAAAACAATTTGAATTTTTCACTGAACTAGTACATTAAAGTACTTGACCATGAACTTAGACACATACCAATCTAAGGCACAGAACTAATCGTTGACCTCAACACCACATGTTACAGGGGCAAGAATTATCAATGGATTCTAGAAATACAGATCTTTATCATGAATCTGCACTCAGTTATGAAGCGTTTGACTTTTGAATTCATTGTACAGACTAAACTGCACACGAAAATATTAAGTCGTTTCATAAGGTCCGACACTAGAGCAATAAACACCAAATTTATCAACCAGATGTGTTCAAAATTGTACGATTTTCCAATGGTTCACTTGCACATTTTCTTGCGAGCATTTTGGTATACAATTTTCCTATAGCTGCCTTAAGATGGACCTGTCGCGGAAGTAAATTCTCTTGCTACTCATGCAACGAATGGCCTGTAGGGGAAAATGCTAGTGAAACGGCGCTCAAGACTGAAGCTTTTTGTGGGCGGCAAGAGCGTGACCAATCCTTCAGACTGTTCTTCCCAGCTTTGAACTTCGCGAGCCACTTCCTAGCCGTATTTCTACAGTAACATTGCTCCAAGCTCCACTAATCTTGCGCGCCTCTTCAATAGCATTTTTCCTACTTGCCATCCGCGCATAAGTAACAAGCGAATTTTGAAGCTTTTAATCAGTTAAGCCACAAGACAACTTCATCTCAAGCAATTAGAGGCAAGTTGTATGCCAAAATATTCACAAGGGAATACGCAGTTGAATGATTTCAAAAAATGTACTTTCAGTCACTTTTGGTTGGTAAATTTAGTGCTTACGTTCCACAAATCATGAAACCACCTAATGACGAAAATTACCCTGAAAAAATAGCACACGATGGAAAACTAATAACATTATTTACGCTTTTATCTTTGTAATCCATGACTCAAGGTTGATGTTATATACTTTATTCATACAGCTAAGCTTTCGGCAGCCTCCCTTCGCTCAGAGCATCAAAGGTTAGGGTTAGGCTGCTCATAACCCAGTTAGCCAAATACTTCAATTACTTCAACAGAAAATACTAAATAGTTCAATTACTTCAGCAGAAAATAATAGCAAATACCTAAGTTTGAATCGCAAAGATGAATGGCTCTCAATCACGCATGATTTCGTGCCATATCTTGGATTGATTCTTATGGATTTGAACTAGGCACACCCCACCCATGGAAGAATCCGTGCGGGTGCTCTGTAAATTGACTAAGTAGATCACAAAGCACAAAAAGGATATTTGACTGAAGCTGATTACTACGCATTTTGACTTGCATGTTTTTGTTTAGGTTTCATCTTTTTTGGTCATAAAAGTGCTTGACATATGGATTGTACATCAGTTTAGCTCTTTCAGGCTCTGAAGGAGGCGAGAGCGCCGAATCGTTGGCCATTCATGCGGACTCTACTGCACCATTTTGTGCAAAATATACATGGTTTAACAACCCCATGTTTGCTAAATAGAAAAGCTTGGATAATAATCACCAAACTTAGACTTCACTCTCATGAAACACAAAGCGACCGTCACTATATTCACCGCTTTTACAGTACTCCACTGAATTTTCACCATGGTGATTTCACTAAACATCTGATGCACCTCTCACAGAAAAATAACACTGTATCACATTAATCGTGACAGTAAGGTGTCGCTCTCTGTGGTTCATGGAATTGATTCAGAATGATTCCAAAATCTCATGCGTTGACGTCTTGTGTTCTTATGAGAGGATCATGACTTCTACTCTGCAATCCCCTCCGATATGCATCCCTGTTCTTTACAGTTCATAACATGTGCCGACGTAGGTCTTCAATACAGAGTTGCATGAAGTGTGAAATTGAATTTGTATCTTTTTTTTTTGGTGTTTGCTGAAATGATGAAGTTTCCGTGAAACTTTATTCAGCCACATTTCAATGTCTTCCCCTTCTTTAGAAGCAAATACTCGAATCGATTGTCCATACTCGTCTGCTCTTGTTTCGATGTTCGCCTTTGTTGCCGTTCGAGTCGGGTATTGGGCGGAAGCACCGCTCAGATGTAGCTAAGTAGGTGGGCGAGGGATCGACAGATAGTAATCGAACAGGACAAAGTTTGATGATTTATTTATTGCTCGTTTTATGTTTATTTTTGGCTCTTAACTGAGCTAATCTGTAGTTCGTTTTGTGCTTATTTCTGACCATCAATATGGTCATAGTGAAACAACATAGATCAATCATTTCACACTTCTGTGACTGCTAGTGGGACATCCAGTAACAATATTCGTGGGTCTCTCCCATGCTCATTAGCAATTAAAAATGACATTATTAAAAGTCTGCTAGCCTTTCATAAAAGAAAACCCGGTGGCTTACACGTGACTGATCTTCTGAATTTTTGCGTTCTTTCGCCCATCGAGATTGAGCGCCCCCAAAGCGACGAGTTACGATTGTTGCGACTTCTGCAAGATGGCAAAGAACGTGGCGAACTACGTTTTTAAGGACAAGTCACGTACTCCGCTTTATTGTTAAACTGACGTGTTGAGATGCCATGAACTATATAGTTAGGTTCAAACGGAAATTTTTGTTGTTGTTCACATTTTGATCTATATGTTTGCGGTTGAACAAAAAAATGTTTAATAATTTTGTATTTAGCAACGCACTACTTTGAAACTGTCTACTGTAACTCCACTCTTTGTAATTTTTAGTCCGAATTTGCTGTTACTTTGACGCAAAAATTACATTCAAATACAAAAAAAATCTAAAATACTTTTCCCCTATACGCACCCATTTTCAACCACTTGCGAAAAACCTTTTTCCGCTTGAGTTTTAGGTTTCAAAAGTCATTATGTATCAAAAAATTCAGTAACAAATTTTATTTCTAGGATAGCTTTTTCATGCACTGTAACGGTAGAAACAAAAATAAGTTTCATAATTGAGCTTATTGTTTAATCACATTGAGTTCGCTTGACATCCAAGACGCATGTAGCGCACTCGTAAGAGGTGCATCACACTACAAGGTGTTTGGCTCGATCGCACAGTACCAAATATACTTTAAGCGTTTACAGCTGGTAAAAAACTGGCCGCTAATCGGTCTGACAAGGACACTGCAGCAAAGAAGAAATGTTCAATATGTAAAGATGGATTTTCTCGTGCTTACCTGTTGTAGTCGTGGCACTGCTGTGCTTTTTATGCGTGACCTTAGAACTGCTAAGCTATTTATGCGTTGTCTTAGAACTGTTATGCTTTTTACGTTTGCCTGATCTGAAACACTGAAATAATGTGGATAGATGGCGTTTATTGATAACAGGTTTTTTTAGCATGAAAGTGTTTTAAATGTATTCAGTGTATTTTGTGTATCAGAGTATTGAAGCACTTCTAATCCTCCGATCGGTACACAGGAGAATGAGAAAATTTATTGACGCCTATTTGCTGTCGGAAAAAAATAAATAATTTGAATACAATTCTTGATTTGCTTCTTTGAGCAAAACACAAGCTGTTACATCAAACTTTATTTCACAGCTGACGTTTCGGCAGTTCGCCTTCTTCGAAGCCTGGAAAGGTCAAATTGTCCGCAATCCAATCAGTCAAACACCTCCATTACTCCTTTAGAAAAAATCACCAAATCTAGATTTCAATCGCATCAAGCACAAAATCAACACTCGATATACTCACCGCTTGTTATGTGTGTTCCACTGAATGATCTAAGTGGAGATCATAATTTCAATCAATAGAACGCTTTCATTGAACAGAGCTCTCTTTCGGACTTTTAGGGATAATTTCATTTCTTTATTCATTTATTTGATCCATCGTCAGAGTATTTTTTGCACTACGTGGATCGTGGTACTCCAAGTATTCAATTCGTTTTTCATCTTCTTATCGAACAACGTAGAATATTGGTTAAGCGAGTTTTCTTTAAGTCTTAAGGATAGCTTTGTTGTGACCTTCCATAGAGCATTGTGGTTAACTGCCGGAGAGAGTTTGGGAGTGGCATTCGACTCCACGAGCGCCTCTACGAGCATCACAACCATTCTTCCACAGCGTCTTCATGATAATTCGATAGCTAAAAACTCAGAAATTCCAATGATGTGCTTGAAATTCTGAAAAGACCTCTCAGTCACTCTGCAGCTTAATAAAATCTGAATTTCGTATTCGGCGCGCATCGTTTGCTCCACTTTGTGAACGGGATTTCGTTATTTGTCACAAATAACGACGCTTTTACAGCATAACGGTTATTTTGAAACATAAAATTAGGTCATTATAAGGCTTAGAGTGAAGAAACTTTGTTTTTGTTCTGTGAGCTTCGGTTTTTCATTTTCACTTCATTTTCATTGTGTTGCCAAGTGGATCCTCTGAAATTCTAGGCCTATGCAGCAGTAGTCTATGCACGAAAACATATAAGCGAATAGAGAAAGATCATAGCAAGAGCTGATATATCACATGACACAAACAATGGCCAGCATCTTGTAGAAATATCCTTAAAAGTGATACTGCGATATCACTACCATCGATGTTTATGCTATAGCCAAATACTCACACTTAAAAAGTTCTAATTGCATTACGGAGCCATTTTCGAGATCATATTTCATGAGATTAGTTTAAGACAGCTTTGATTAGAGAAAAACAGCAAAACTGATTATAGAAGAACAGCAAAAAGCGAGCAATAATATAAATGGACAGAGCTCTAGGCATTTGTCACTTTTTAGAGAATGTGCCATACATTCGTCTCCACTCATAGCATCGTTCGGGTGGTTGAATGCATATCTGGCCTTTATAATGACTCGTCGTTGGATACCAATGTATCAAGTTAAGCTGCTTTTCTCCCAGACAAGTCTGGCATCACTGCAACGAACCCCAAGGGATTGAAGGCTTGGTGAGCCTCGAGCACGGAATCGAACCGCCAATGAATCAACCATTTGTCTCGCAGAAAAATGTAATCACTGCGCCATACGCATTACTGGAACAATAACAAGCGATTACGTGCTACCTGTCGGAGAGAACCATAAATCATTGAGCAACCGCCTTGCATTTTGAAGTGATACCTGTAATCGAGGAAATTGCTATGCTACTTATTAGTGCTACTACTATTATTGTGCTACTTATTATTATGATCATTATTTATTATTATTACTATCTATTATTATTGCTACTTGTCGCAATGGTCAGAAAACTTAGTGAAGCATCTAAAGTTGCACTATTTGAAGATGGAATGGAAAGAAATCTTGTAGAGAATAGGCATGAAAGAATGATGCTTTTGATAGATTTTCGTCTATCACTACATTCAAGAGGATAAAATACCGATGAGTAACTCTGTTACTGACACTCACCTCAGCCGCACAAGATCTTTACACGTGAACGGTCCACAGCACTATGGGGACCATAGTGCCATGCGGCGGAATGGGTTATCATTAGATATTTATTCAAAAGATTAAGATAAAACTTAGATATATCTTGCAAAAGTCTTATTAGTATCATCATTCACATGTTTTTTCGTCTCGAGCGTTTTCTTAAGACCAGCTTGAATTTTATGCCAGATAACACTTTTGAGCCACGCATGTGGTCTGTTATAGGGCAGACTTATAAAGCCCAATACACGTGTTCCGACCCTAACAGTTTCATCAGTCAGGCGGCACCTTTTTCGTATCTTGCCAATCCTCTCTCAGTCCCTTATCCTAAGAGTAGGCGACGAAGAACATTTTGCACTGTCTGTTCAGTAAAATTATCACTGAACAAACAGTGTTGAACACTCGATTGCTCTTGGCTGGTATCGTTAACGTATCATACTTATTTATAATATATCATGCAGTAAGAATTTCAATGGACAGACAGTGTAAAATGTTCGTCGTCGCCTAGTAGCCGTTTCAATATAGTGGACTGAGTGCTCCGAGAGGATTGGCAATAGACGAAGAATACCGTCCGACTGATGAGACTGTCAAGGTCGAAACACGTGTATCGGACCCCATAAGTCAGCCCTGTATAACAGACCACATGTGTTGCTCAAAAAGTGATTATCGACATCATCCAAATGGTTGAAAAAAAGAAATAAAGTGTTCAATTGCCACAAATGGAATTACTTCCAACAACACATTCCAGGGCAACTGCGAATAGATACCATAGATCAAACATAACAACATCAAAACAAATTGGATAACAACAAACAACTCATCAGAACGATCTAAGGCAGACATTCAAAATCGCTCAATAATGTCCAAAGTAATATAGACGATCAAAAATAAATTGCCCATTCCAACATCCAATCCCCATAAAACCACTGTGTGGGGGAAATTCGACACATTCCACGCATGATATCTAGATGAACGGACCAAATTCCATTGGAAGCAACACTGATTGATTTTAAAGGAAAATTAATAGCAATTAGCATAGAATGCCGAAGATAAAGTGTAAAGGAACCTTCTCGTGCTTGGGTAGTTGCTAAACACACTGCCGCTGGCTACACGAAGAAGCCTGACTTGGTTCTTCTAAAATTATTGACATATTTCAAATTGTATCTCACTAGAGAATGTCTATCCTCTAGAAAGGAATCTTAAACTGATTAGTGAGTAAATTAAGTATCGTATTGGCAGACTAACGGATGGGTGTTAAATGCGATGTAAAAGCGACTAAATACCTTACAATTGACCACGTTTAGGACCTCATTTAAGATCTCCAATATAGCCTGTTAGAATGTTTTGAACCTTCCAGGTCTGGTATGGCATCTCTGGTGATATGCATAAGTACGCTTCGGTGTTCTCGCACGCTTCATCAGTACCACACGGTTGTGGCTAATCCTTGTTACTATTATGAGCGGTGTCGAAATTTTTCACTCTAGAAAGTGAAAGGATCACTTGACGTTGTTCTTCAAAAATACTGATTTTTGATGGCTTACGGCTGTTTTAGACAAAAATAACAATGCCCTTCATTCGACTATGTTGAGAGATCGCTTGAAATTCCTTTCACTTTGTCTGGAGTGCCATATTTTCGGGGTTACTATTAGTGGTAGGGGTAAACCGTAGGGCATGTGGAGAGCCGTGATAGGTTTTATAGAGACTGGAGGGTTTGTGAATCCAAATTATAAGTGTGAGATATGTTGAGATTTGAGCGTGGTCTCAAGAAAACATTCGAAAAGAAAGGTACAATATAGTGACGGCACCAGCCAATAACAATCGAATGTACAACACTGTTTCTTCAGTGATAATTTCACTGGACAAACAGTGTAAATTGTTCGTCGTTGTCTACTCTTATTATAGGGGAGTGCGAGAGCACTGGCAAAAGACGAAAAGGGTGCCGCAAGACTGATGAGAGCGTCAAGGTCGAGACACGTTTATCGGGCTCTATAAGTCAGCTCATCTAACAGACCACATGACATGTTGGCTCTAATAATAATTATGAGAGAACATACATAGTGTAATACATGATATACATATGTCATATGTTGCATATAAATGTATAATTTATAACTTATTTTTGATCGTCTGCATTACTTTGCACATTATTGAGTGATTTTGAATGTCTTGCTAATTCGCTCTGATGAGTTGTTTAATGTTATCCAATTTGTTCTAATGTTGTTCTGTTTGATCTGTAGTATCTATTCGCCGTTGTCTTGGAATGTGTTGTTGGAAGTAATTCCATTTGTGGCAAATAAACACTTTATTTCTTTTGCTAGCTTTGACTAGAGAAGATTTTGATACACCAAAAAGTGATCAATAATATAATGGATGAAGCTCTCGGCATTTCTCACTTTCTAAACAATGTGCCATAAATTCTTCTCCACTTATAGCATCGTTCGGGTGATTGAATGCATATCTGACCTTTATAGTGACTCGTGGTTGGATACCGATGTATCAAGTTAAGCTGGTATTCTCCCACACAAGTCTGGCATCACTGCAACGAACCTCAAGGGATTGAAGATTTGGTGAGCCTTGAGCATGGAATCGGACCGCCAATTGATCGACCATTTGTCTCCCAGAAAAATCGTAACCACAGCGTCATACACGCTATATGAATAATAACAAGCCATTTATAACAATGCTAAAATGACAGACGTCTCGGTGGTTTAGCCTTCACTGGAGGCCAAAGGAGTCAAAATCACCAGCAATCTACTCTTTCAAACTCACTCATATCCCCTGAAAAAGAAGAAATCTGAAACATTACCTTTGCTCGTATAGTAAAATACTTCTTTAGAACAAAGCTAAGTCACAAGTTACGCTTTCGCCTCCCATCATTATAATTTCTACGTCTTGTGCACGAACATCAAGCTATGAGAAAGACCAGATCGAAGTGCTCTGTACGCGCTAAGAGAGATTAATTGGAAAAGTCCATGGCTTTGTTAAAGTCATCGTGCGGAGATTAGACACATCAAAACGTCTGCAGATCGTTGTTTTGGAAAACATCG
Organism: Parelaphostrongylus tenuis; assembly: GCA_019055375.1. Lineage (NCBI taxonomy): Eukaryota > Metazoa > Nematoda > Chromadorea > Rhabditida > Metastrongylidae > Parelaphostrongylus > Parelaphostrongylus tenuis. The sequence continues at coordinate 67,651 of JAHQIW010004125.1, read as the reverse complement.
TGCTGAAAGCAGCACGCAGTATGCAAACACGACTGAATGTCTGCGTGGTAGCAACTGGAGTATGTAATTGCTCTACTGGATTTTACATATGTTTGGTAGATTTTTTTGCGTCAAAGTCATAGGAGATTCGGACTGAGATCACGAAAGTGGAACAGTAGTAAAGTTTGAAAACTTAACATTGGGCTATTCTATAAGACTCGTTTAAGATAGTTTGATAACAAATTTTGAGCCTTTTATGAAGTCTGTTATAGCAGTTATATAGTGTGAGGCAAGCTTTTCGGCCTTTTACCCTCATCAGTAGTACGGTGGTAGATTTCCGTTATCCGCATCTTCCTTGGTCTTTTGAAAAAATGCACTTTCGGTTGTTTTCAAAGCAAGAGTAGTTATTCAATGGCTTAAATCAAAAGAATTTGAACGATGTATTCCATTTACAAAACCAGGAGAGATAAAATTATGTTCCTCATTCATCATTTCTCGCTGAAATTATGAACTTTTGGTAACCATCCGATAGCTTGAATCTCGAAAAATCGATTGATTTATTTGTTTTATGGAAAGGATTTCGTTTCGTGCTGTAACAATAAAAAGAAGATTAGGATTCGCACATTTTTCACCAGCGAAAGTCCGGCGGTTCAAAACCAATGCTACCAAATCTTGCTCACATACCGGTGGTTTATCGTCAATGTCAAGCAACTCAAAACTCAACATTCTTTTGGCTGCTGCAGTGTATCAAGAAATCTCTTCTTTCAAAAGCCAACAGCATCAGTGGAATATACTAGAGTCTATGAGAAAAGTTTTCTTACTTGAAAAATACTCGAATGAGAAACATTGTCTTATCTTAGTCGTTAAAGTGCAGGGATAAAGCTATTTCAAAAATAAATGCTCCATTAAAGTCTTTGGAATTTGAGCCTTTAGATGACTGTCAAAACTCTAAAAAAAATCGAGAAGCTCGTTTTTCTCAAGGAATGGAAAAAAGTGCGCATAACGGATGTGATTCAACTTTGTCTATATTAATTGCTATCAATTTACCTAAAAAATCAATCAGTGTTACTTCTAGAGAAATTTGGCTATTCACCCAGATCTCGTATATGGGATGTGTCGAATTTTCCCCACACATGGATTGGATGTTCAGATGGGCATGGGAGGCGAAAGCGTAACTTGTAACTTGGTTTTGATCTAAGGAACTATTTACTATGCAAACAAAGGTATATGTTTCGTTTTTCTTCTTCAGGGATATGAATGTGCTTGAAAGAGTAGATTGCTGGTGGCTTTGACTCTTTTGGCCTTCAGTGAAGACTAAACCACCAAGACGTCTGTCATTGTTGCATCGCTATAAATGACTCTTCCTGATAGTAGCCTCGGTTTGCTTATTAACAAAACAATAAATTATTTCTTCGTATCGCTCTGTGTCTTCGTAGTGGAAATAGTGAGATATCTATCGGAGGAAGTGTTAGGGAGAATCAAAGCTAAGTCAATGCATGTCGCAGCATTAAATGGCATGCTCGGACTTGACCTGCAACATTTCAAATAACAACTTTTAGAAACCTCTATTGTTGATATTGAAGGGAACGTGTGCCGTAGTGGTAGTGCTGTGCGAGTCACACGTGGCCGATGGTTTGAGTAAATGCTCAAAGCTCATCATGCTTTCTACCTCAACCGGCGTCGGCGCTTATTATGTTCAAACGTAACGATCTATAGACCTTCTGTTCTTAATTGTGTCTAATCTCGGCGTTATTTGCCAACGATGACCTTGAGAAAGTTATGGACTTTTTCATTGAAATTTTTTGAGTTCGTTAAGAGCGTTTCGGCCTGGTCTTCGTCACACCATGATGTTTGTGCTTAAGCGACGTTAGAACTAGAATAGTGGGAAGCGAAAGCTTAGCTAGTGGATTAGCTTTGGTTTTCCTGAGAAAAAGCAGTTTATTATGAAAGCTGCAACTGTCAAGATTTTTTGTTTAGGTCCGCAACGTGTTTCACCGAATAGGTTGCTGGCCGCTACTCTTCCAGCCTCTGAAGAAGGCAAGACTACCGTAAGTCTACCACTGTTACGTTGTGATGAATGAATCTCAGTCGTAAATTATTTTGTATTAGTTAACCACATTGTCCTGCCGAAACCGCGAGCTTTCCAAAAAGCAATGTCACGTGCTACTTTTATTCGGGGTATAATCCTAAGGGAGAGATGGGTATACTTCTCAGATTTTTCCATGAATTTGCAACAACCGACACTGTGTAAAACAAATATAAAATCTGAATTTGTTGCAGCTGTTAATGTACGTTTTCCTCAACCTAGTACTTATTGTGTTGCTTATGAAAATGTTTGGTCAAATATTTTGATCCCTATCAGAACGAGTCTAACAAAGATGTTCTAATTTTGAAGATAAAGGAAAAAAGACCAAATATTCAATAATTCATCAGTGCGTGCTACGGCAGTAAATGACATGCTTATATAAGACCTACAACATTCCAAATGATTCTTGAAAACCCTTATTGTTCATACTGAGGCACACGTGGTACCCCATTCCAGCCAGGAAAACTGATACCAAACTAGTCTGGGAGTATAGCAGCACTAGTTTGATATCTTGGTAAACCACTAAGAGTCGTTTTGAGGGCCACGTGTGTATCCGATCACCTCTAACGATACTTGATAAAGTTGAGTACATGACACGTATTCAGAGATTGATCAACAGAGAAAGCTTTATCCTTTTTTCCTTTATGCTTTTTACTTCTGGTATCCTAGCTTCACGAAGTTTTGTGATGGTAATAACAAACAATGTTGTACCTCTCCAAATCAGAGTACAGGCTTTGCGGCAAAGAAATCACTGATTCTCCGGAAACAGCTAAGTGCCCATTCAATCTGACCTTATATCGCGCAAGGCGAGATTTATCTTTATCATTTGGGATAGTACGAAATTGAAATGTGCATCTCTAAACTCCATTCTTTCGATTTTACGCTCAAAGGAGTCTCTTGCCTAATCTCTTGAACATTACTGTCTGTAATAGCATGGAAACAAAATCTTAAACTGATTAATTTGATAGACTGCCAATCCGATTTGCGACAAGTGTTCAGCTGTAATGCATTGGCATCAGTGTTCCAAAATTAATTCCTTTTTTTCATTAGTTGTGTAAAGAATTGATACATAACATAGGTGTTTGAAATTAGATCCGCTTATTCGGCCATTGATAAAATAGCTGTGAATTGACGAGAATTCTATACGTACTACACATACAGGAGGCCGACATGTGTGCATACTTGCTGTACATTTACCATAACGAGCGGAGATTTTGTCGTATAAAACGTATTACGGCCGAATGAGCGTAATCATCAAAAAATTAGTACATCAGAATTTTCAAAAAAGTCGTGTTAATCAATGCAGTACGTAAAACCTTTGCAGTGCTGTACCACAACGTTATTGTCGCACCGTATTTTTATCGGGAAAAAAACAGGTGCTATCCTCTTTTATGTTTAAATAACTGAGACAGTGATTGACAGTGAATATGTTTTTCAATCAGCTGCAAAACGTAGGAAAATTACGCGTTATCGATCCAAAATTCAAGTTTCATCCATACAAACGGGGCACACCAAAGTACATGACAATCAATCTAAGGTGTAGAATAAATCGCTGGTCTGAATATCAGTATATGACAGAGGCTACGATTCTCAGTGTATTTAAGGAATGCAAAATTCGTCATAAATCTGCATAGAGTTTCAAAAGCGATTAACACATCATTTCACCGCATACGAAATTTTGCATAAAACTTGGCAACTGGAATTGTAGTAGAATAGAAGAAAAGCTGACATATTATGGCCTCTTAGCAAGCTTGACGACAAGCATCTATTCCACAAAAACGTCAGTAATCACATTCAACTCTTTCAAGGCGTCAATAAATTGTTGCGCAGAGCAAATTGCAAAGTAATGCGTTACTTCTGATACTTATGATTTTTTATGCCGTTACAAAAAAGCCTTCAGGCCTCTCGCTTTTATTGGAAACATCACAATCCAATCTACATGCTCATATCTTTTGTAGTATAGCCCTTTACGGACGGCACCATTCTTGGATGGCGGGCGGTTCGAAGGCTTCGAACAGAAGCTGCCGGCGCTTGCTCCAAGGCTAATGTGGTAGTTTTCTGATGAAATTTATACTTTTATCGTCAATAAATAAGATTTCTGTGTCAGTAAGTGGTCTAATATGATAGAACAGACATCAGTAAGGTTATTTTTTATTAGAAATAATGTAATTGCTCGGTTCATATTCCACACTTTCAAGGGCAAAAACCAAACTTTCATGAAAAGGCCGTATTTAGAAGTTTGATCGAATATTTCAACGATATCTTATCTATTATTCTCCGCAAATCAATCAAATTTATCCTTTATTTCTTTCCCTTTTCATACACTTTATTGCATAAAGTAAATAAAATTCATCATATTGTCTGAAAAGTGAACGAATAGCTCACCAAAAAAGTGCTGCTTGTTGCTACGATCCCACTTCACCATTAATTCTCAGTAGTTTTTTTAATATTATCAGTGCACTTCAGATTCTCATTTCTTACATCAATGTGTAATTTCGTTCAAATCTTTAGCTCTTTAGCAAGTTCAAAGCTATGATATGTGAAGAAGAGATAGAGTGATACGGTTATCTTATGCTATCACCAACCTGTTGGAAGCCCGTGAATGACTTTTACTTTCAAGAAAATTTTGGAAATCAGTAGATAGCTGGATTCAAGTGCTTTTGTAAATGGCCTGTTTTTGCATGTAACAGTCGGAATAAGATTTTGTTGCCATACAGGCACTACAAGCATTTCTCGCCGAGTATAATCTCCTTTATGATTAATCAACAATCATTAAATAGGGTAAATCCCAGTAATTTCAACGGTGTACTAGATACTTGGAAAGGGCTCCACAGAGCGTTGTACCAGTCAAAAGAGCATTAGATTTTGCTAATTTGGATCGTCTTCGATGTTCGTATCCGGTTTTGACCTCCTGAGAAAAACGCGTTTTCAAATTTTTTCAGAGTTATAGAAGCCATTCGATAGTTCAAATTTCGACAATTTCGATGGTATGCTTCATTCTCAAAATGGCTCCTTTAAGGCGCTCTAATAGTAAAAATTGAAGGATCGTTCACACTTTACCATTTCTCACTGTGCAAAGCTTTCCCGCTAGATTTTTAATAATTCATCATTACGTTTCACAGTTAGCCAATATGTTGTTTTAGCGCGCTGACTTGGGGCCAATGTCACGTAATCCTGTCCTTCAGAGTGCAAAACCCAGTCTTCTTTCAACTGTTACAGCTCTCTGAGGAGCGCTCTCCAACACTGAACTACGCCTTTGAAATTGCTGAGATTTGCATTATTGAATGGTTTTTGATTGTTCATGGTAGAAACTTTATTCAGGGAGAAATCCTTAATTGTGAAACAAAATTCTATTTTGACTGCTACAGCACGAAAGACGAGCCATTTGAGATACAAAATACATCTTTCAAATCCATCTGATTTCAGCTATCGAATAAATGCTAATGATCTAGTACAGTAAGTCTTTTCTAGACAAAACTGAGAGTTTACAAGCGCAATTTTTGAGATGTGATAGGAATTGTTTACAAAAGCAAGGATTTTCAAGTCAACTGGGTGTTATTTTTTCTATAAATACTCTACAAATCTATAAATACGTCAACAAAGGTTTTTTCAGTGGTATTTCAAGCTCCTATTGACAGAAAAGTTCATAAGGATCTAAATCTAATAATATAATCCCAAAAAATCAGCTACGAAGTCGAAAAAGTGAATTAAAATTGAGAAACGTAATCTTTTCCTTATTATTAGAGCGTACTGTAGAAATATGTTCAAAACAAGATCTACATCAGAATCAGAATTTCTCAAGCTATCGATTGACTACAAAAATATAAAGATGATAAGTGAAAATGTTCAGTAAGAAGTGCAAATATTTTTCTTTATCGCAAGGACGTGGTTTTTTCTCCGAAAAAAGCAACATTTTGAGAAGCATTCGCGTTAATCTTGCTAAAATCATTCATACAAGAGTCTCATCAGTATTTTTTTTTGTTTTATAAAGATAAGGTTTCTCTGGGAACGCAATTAACCCGACTATGTATTAAAGCACCACCACTATTCGTAACGGCCTCAACGGCGCTCCCAGAAAGGTCATAAGGACCTCATCTTTTCAAAGGGATATATCGTTTATGAGTATGAAGACAAGCTTTAGTCTACGGAGTGATCAAACTGCTTTTGACATTCAGTCAGATATGACAAGTGATACAAATAATATTACGCCACATGTCTTCAATTTTGATTTTGTCATCATCAGAGACCTGGTATACTGTGCATGCAGTTATCGTCTCTACCATTACGGCATATAACGAAATCTGACGCATAACGTAGAATTGTCGCGACCTAGTTGGCCCGTCTCAGTATTCGAAATATCTCAATAATCGTTACCGGCTTTCTGAGCCTGCATAATTCAAACAACTTTCTAAAGTCATATTTTCAAATTTTAGAAGAAGCGGAAAATGAACGTGACCTTGCTTTCGTTGGAATTGTTTGGGCATGTCGTTAGAAACGGTCAGCACTCGAGCCACTTTGGAATCCTAGCCTCTGTTCTCTTTCAAAGAAACATTGGTGGCTGTTTGGAACATGGTTTTTTACAAGCGCCTTTTGTATGTGAGAGATGACAGAAAAGGTAATGGACCAAGATACTTTTGTTACTTTTCTTGCGCTACTGATTCCTAAAGAGAACGTTTTTGGATAAATTAATTTTCACGTTTGGAAATAAACCAGCGTTTTAGTGTTACCCTTCCAGATACATAGCATCGCTGACCAGTGCACTACCTCATCCACATTTAAGCTTACAACCAGTACTTAAGGATCTTCATAAAGATCCGATTCTGCATACGTGAACTTACATAATCTAAAAATGTCAAGATTAGTTCGCCACTGCCAGTGGCAGGTGAAGGGAAGTGATTAGAAGTGGTCTGAAACTATTAGAAACGGTCAGCACGCGAGACACTTTAACGTATGCCGTGAGTGATTCGTTCCCGCTTCCCAAGCTCACCAAATCCATGTCTCCGGGGTCAGTTACTTAATTCGCCTTGGAGGATGGCAACATTAACCTTATACATTGATAGACTACCACGAATCACTGTGAAGACAAGATGTGCATTTAACCACCTCAACTGAAGTCAAAAATTAAAGTCAAATGCATGGCATGTCCTTCGGGAACTCGTAAACACAGTGAGCTCTGTCCTTTATGCGTGCTGCTAAGGCTGATATTGATCCAGTAATGTTCGCCTCAAACGGATCTCCTAAATTTTTGAACTATCAAGTAAAACAAGCTGTTCGAAATTCTTCTTTGTACGTAAGAACGCACTACTGTGATAATGATCTCAAGCTGCTAGCACTCCGTATTGTGGGCAAAACAGGTTTTTCGAATGGGCCACTTTGTCTAGCCAATTGTCATTTCCACACATATAAACCACATTCGAAAAATTGAGAAATTAAGAGCCACATATTAGAGTGACGCAACTGAACATGTACTGCTCACAGGTTCAAAATAAGCCTGTATCACCTAGAGCTGAACTAATGCATGTTCGATTTATCGAACGTACAGGCATAAGCTTTCATTAATACAGAGTTGCAAGAACTGCAACATTGAATTTGAATCCTTTTCTTTGATGTTTATGCTGAAACGGCAAAGTTTCCGTAGAGCTTTATTTAGCCACAGTTAAATGTATTTGCTTTTTTCAGAGCCGATTATTCTAGTCAACTGTCTACACTCGTTCGTCTTAGTTGTGATGTTCGTCTTTGCTGCTGCTCGAGTTGGATAAATTTTGCGAGCACCGCTCAGATGAAAAACTCGCATTTCCTGGGGACAATTTCGACATGCTATGATTATCCTGAGACTGATGTTGATGACCACCTTCTGATTCTTCTCGGTGATTGCGATTGAATCAAGTATACTGTAGTTCTATCTAAAAATCTGAAGTGTTTAGCTATATATGTCGGTCGGATTTGAAAATTTAACATTTGCACGGTAACCGAAAAAACTAAATGCAATTATTGATAAGTTAGATAAGGTCGTGAAGGGCGGTTGAGCGATCGGCATAGACGTTGGCTAAACGGTAGTTGGTGACTGAGGCAGAGTTCCTTTCTTCTGCTTTGCCTCTGCTCTGCGGCAGACTCCACGACTGCGGCGCATTCAAGATCTTCTCTTCGAGCTGCGGCGCGTTAGCGATATTGTTCTCGAGATGCTGCGTGACCGAGATTTCCTTCTCGGCTTGCTCCGCGAATATCTGCGACGTTTTCGATGTCTGCTCATGTTTTCTAACATTTCGATATCGCATACGGCGGCTGCCTAGTTTTTTGTGAAAGTCGGCCGTACGCTCGGCGTGAACCCATCAAGCTTGAAAAATGGAAATGTTGGTGGTGCTCGCCCGAGCCACGCGACGATCAAGGGAACAACAGATGACGTAGGTGAACATGGTCACCGTGAAAGAGCATAGCTCTATCATTCTTCACGTCGCAAACTCGCATTTAAAGACTCAGCTGTAAAGATGAAGCGGTTTCGTCAAAGTCAATTACATGAAGTTTCCTTGTTTATTCTAATACAGGCATTCACTAATGGTAGTTATGGAGCAAAAATGTGCCGCTTCACACTATCTTGATTAGAAAGTTATCACATGTAAGAGCATCATGGGTTTACATTTGGCAGACTTGGGAAAAGTTCTAGCTGTTATGGACGAAAAATTAGGTAAGAGAAAGAAGGCGAAAAGGATGAAAGGGAAAAACAGAGGGAAGAAAGAAAGGAGAAAAAAAAGAAAAGAAACTATAATAAAGAAAATAAACAAAATAAGAGAAAGAAATAAATGAAAGCAATTGAAGAAAGTTGAGAAAAGAAAAGAAGAAAAAATGTAAGAAGGAAAGGATTAGAAACCCTCAGATTGCAAGGATGATATCACATGCTTTGCAGACTAAATATAGCAACTTATTACTCGACGATGTAGATCACTGAGGGTATTCCTAAAATTTTAGTAAAACTACGATACCACTACTAAAAATGAAACGTGACTGCTCCGCTACTCATACCGGCCGTTGATAGGAAGCGGCGTCGCGTCGGTCGCTCCTGCTGCAATCGCTGCGATCGATATTACGATTGAGCACACAGTCTTCACAGGATTTTGGCAGAATGTGAGATCCAGTGTCCAGGAAAGTGACAAGATCTCCTCCATGTCCATTATCAACTAGAAATGACATCATTATTGGTGCTAGGCATTCATCGAAAAAAAGCAATCGCCCTTGTGCACTGGTTCCCATCAATTTTGAGCGTTTACGCAGCGATAAATCACGTACGCTACGAATTCTGTAAGGAGCGCAGAACGTGAAGCACCTTGTTTTTGACGAAAAGTCAGGTTCTACGGCATATTGATGAATGGATATTTCAACCATTATTTTTAGATCATAGATTACTTGTTGTAGATTATAGAACTTTGTAGTATTACTATATCATCTCGAGTCTCATTCATTAGTAATCCCGCAGCACCTGACTATTCGTCATGAACAAGGTGCTTCAACGTTCTGCGTCGCCTTACAGAAGTCGAAGCAAACGTAACCTGACGTATTTTCCTATTCTCAGCATCGATGGAGCCAGCGCGAAAAAATCGAGAAGGTCGAGATCAAGAAGATGAAGTACTGAGATAAGGGAGATTTTGGAAGCACCTATTGCACATAAATAAGAAAAGGCAATACAATAGGTATTAAACAAACCTCTGTACAACCACGGAGTGATCTTCATCACAGCCAGTGATCTTTCTGCGGTCTTCAGTGATCATGAGAATCCTCAGATGTGGCTGGACGTTCATGCCACAACGTTTCTCCCTCGACTGCCTTGTCTCGATCATGGCTTTGTTTAATATTGGGTCGGCGTGTTGAGAGGCCACGAATTACATACCTATACGGAAACGGAAATTTCTGCGGTTTTTGCAGGATTTTATGTATTTCCACTTTAGAAAAATCTTGGATAGTATCTATTCGACAACACACCACATTCAAAACTGTTTACTACTATTCCATTCCTTGCAATTTTTAGTCCAAATCTGGTGATACTTTGACGCGAAATTTTATGCAAAGACATGTAAAACATAAGGTACTTCTCATCTATATGCACTCATTTTCAACTCCTCCGAAAAAGGACTTTTTTGCTTAAGCTTAAGACTTTAGAAGTCCCTAGATACCATAAATCTCGAAAATTTTAACAATGCATTTTATTTCTCAGATGGTATTCTCGATGTCTGTAAATGTAGAGTAAATTATGTTTCACAACCGAATCTGTTGTCTAATCAAATTAAGCTTGTTTGACATCCAAGACGCATGTAGCGCAGTCGTAAGATGTAACCCGCAGTACAAGGTGTTTTATTTGATCGCACAGTGCCAGAGACAATCTATGCGTTTACAGATGATGAAGAACTGGCCGCTGATGTGTCTGCTAGGGTAAGAAAACTGCAGTAAAGAAGAAATGTTAGACACAAAATGTTAAAGTTTTTCATGCTTACCTGTCCACGTCATGGCCTTGCTGTGCCCTTTATGCTCTGTTTTAGAACTGGTAGTGTTTTGTCATTGTTCGGCTTCAAGCACTGAAATAATGTAAATAGACGAGGTTTCCTAAAATTATGTTTTCACAGTCAAAAGTGTCCTAAATGTATCCAACAGGTATCTGGTTCAAGGTGGATTTTGTGCACTTCACGACTATTCGTTATCGATTAACAATAAGCAATTTAAATACATTTGCGTACTTTTCACTGGACAGAATTTTTCATTAAGACCTTCGGTGGTAATTCAATTATTGAAGTCTCGACAATTTCAACGGTATGCTTGCACTTCTGAAAAGAGTTCTCAGTGTACTGTTGCAGCTTGAAGAAAATTAGACCTCGTGTGGGGCGCCGTGTCCGAGTGTCTGTGGTGCTCCGTGCTCTTCTCCAAACTCTCTCCGACACTCACATGAACGCCTAAGGGAACGCCACAGCCAGACTATCCTGGAGACTCGCTCAACTAGCATGATACAACTTCCAAGAAGAAAACGAGTAAACGAACTGAACGCCGGAAGTACTGGGATCCGCACGATGAAAAAAGAGCACTGTGAAAGCTGATCAAAAAAGTATCAAAGAATTTATAACTTTAGGTAAACGGTGGCAAAATTTTTTCAGCGGTACGGATCCCAAAACTTCTAGCATGCAATTCGTCTCCTCGCGATCATCGCATCAATATTAAGTCTAGGGTAAAAAAGACTGCGTATTCGGCGCTCATCGTTTGCTGCTCCATGTGAAAGTGATTTCGCTATATTTTCATCGAACATCGCACTTTTACAACGTAACGGTTATTTTATAACACAATTTAAGGTGATTCTGGAGCTGTGAGTGGAGAAATTTTATTTTATTGTTCTTTGAGCTTCGACTTCCAGTTTCGCCTCGTTTTCATTGTGTTGTCAAACAGTATCACTACCAAGCCTATGCCTAAGTGGCCGAAATCTATGCACGAAAAGCATATGATCGTGTGAAGGAAACCATGCGGTATAAAAGTTGTACGTTTCATCTAGACTTCTTTTGAAGGGAAAAAAACCTCAAATCGAAAAACAAAAATCGCGCGCCACGTGCACCAGGTGCGAACCGTTCTATGCAATGAATCGATCACGCCATCGTTAGAAAAGGCATTCCGGAGCAAAGAACTCGACGCGAATAAGAAACCCAATATTTTTGGCTGTTATAGAGCACTTAGAAGTTTTTTTGAATATTCAAGCATATCATTGGAAACGACTAGATTTGAGCTATTGAAGCATTATTGAAAGCCTACTGGAATTGCTCCTATCAGCAAAAAATGCTCAAGGTTGTCGTAGTTTCATTTGCTTTTTTACAGTCCACTAAAAATCGTTTTCAGAACTCAAGCTTATCTTTAAATTATTCGAGATTTTAGCTATCGACCAATTACTACATCTTAAAAGAAAACGAAAAGAGGTTTTCTCAAGGGTTGAAAATGGGTGCGAATAAAGAGACATTATGCTGATCTTTTCGGTCCTCTCCTGCTGGCGCTCATCGCTTCTGAGCGCGCACGGAGCGATGAATTACGCTGCTATGACTCGTTTAAGGTGGCATAGAACGTGAAGCACCGTGTTTGTTGTCAGGTTGTCAGGTTGTCAGGGGATATTCTAATTAAGATTTCATAATCATAAATTAGCTGTTATAGATTATAAAACTTTGTACTACTATTACAATTTTGAATCTCATCCACTAATGATGCCTCAACCTCTGACTTTTCGTCAGAAACAAGGAACTTCACGTTCTATGAAACCTTAGTGAAGTTAGAGCAAGCGTAACTTGTTGTTTTGTAGACTCTCAGCATTAATGGGAGCAGGCAGACGAAAACTGGGAAGCTCAAAGTTGAGAAGGATATTAAAGCACGGAAATTTTTGGCGGTTACTAACAATGCAAGTAAGAAAAGACAATATCAACAAGAAATATCAAACAAAGCTCTATTGAACTAAGGGGTGATTTTGATTACAATCAAAGATCTTTGTACGGTATTCGGTGACAATGACAATCCTCCAGATGTGGCTGAGCGTTCCTTATCACAATGCTGATCCTTCGACTGCCATGTCGCGATCTGAGCACCGTCTACTGTTGAGTCGACATGTGATTTGACGTACTATATAATTATATTGGAAGGAAATTTTTGTGGCTTTTCAGGAATTAATATATTTGCGGCTGAACAAAAAATTTTCACTGGTTTTGCATCTAACAATACACCACATTCGAAAGTGCTTATTACTACTCTATTTATTGCAACTTCAGCCAAAATTTGCTCTTATTTTGGCGCAAAAATTTTATGCATGCACCTTTAAAATCTAATGTACTTTTCCAAAATACGCATCCATTTAAAACCCCATTGGAAAAACGCTTTTCTGCCTAAGCTCAGAGTTTTAACAGACGTTAAATACCAAAAGTCTTCAAAGCTTGAGCAGTGGACTTTCCATCTAAGATGGCTTTTTCATGCTCTACAACGGTAGAACAAAATTAAGTTTTACATTCGACAGTGCTGTTAAATCAATGTTGATATCCAAGGTGCATGTAAAGAGTCGTAAGAGGTACCCCGCAGTACAAGGTGCTTGATTCGATCGCACAGTGTCAAACACTCTCTAAGCGTTTACATATGATGAAGAACTGCCCACTAATCGGTTTGGTAGGGAAAGAACACTGCAGTAAAGAAGAGATATTTGACATGAAAAGATGAACTTTCTCACGCTAACCGGTTGCAATCACGTATTGCCGTGTGTCTTTCATGCAGTGTCTTTGAACGTCCCTGGCCAGTGTTTGGTCTCTAGCACTGAGATAATGTAAAAAAACAGGGTTTGATAAACTTACGTCTTTTTAGTTGAGAGTGTTCTAAACGTATCGAGCGGGTATCTGGCTCAAGGTGTATTTTATTAATCAGAACACTGAAGCACTTCTGATCCTATGAACGATATATAAGAGAATGCTAGATTTATTCACAACTACTTGTTATCGAAAAAATAGCGAAATATCTTAGGCACAGTGCAGGAAGTTCTTTAGCGAAAAAAAGAACGGAGTGAGCTTAGTTGTGAGGAGCCAAAGAATTACCTCGTTCGTCAGGAACACTCCTATCGTCACGAATCCGATTAGGTAAAGGTCACACATCTCGAAATCTGGATTTATCCAGATAGGGAAAAATATTTGGGAGCGTGTTATTCTTGTTATCGATGTTGATAAGACACAAAAAAGAAATTAATTAGCGCTTAGCTAGCGCTTATCTGATCCCAATCACCTGAATAGAAAGTTACACAAAAAAGAGTAACAGTATTGTTATCGCAATAATTCTAAAGTTCGACTCTCTATAAACCTTGGCATTATTAATTGATATATGGAAATCGAGAGAATTTATCTTGATTAGCCGACGCGAGATTGGCAAAGTAGTCGTAGCAATTCGGCTGATGCTTCGGCAACCCGACATGCCTATCTACCTAAATATGCCTACCGAAGCAGCATGCCAGCCATGATACTTAGGAAACAGGGAACTTTTGAGTCCATAATAAGTAATGGTCAAGGAAACTCAAATGCCAGTCACTGTAGAACGAAAACTGATCAGATGTGACGTTGAAAAAAGCCGTGACGGTCCATAGTGACATATGGAAAACATATACACCATGCCAACCTTTGAAGTCATATAGTAGAGTCTGGTTTATGGTACTGCAACGTCCTCAAAATCTCTGTAGACGAACTTTTGACAGTTTGTGGAAAACTAGTCAACGAAAACAGGCGCGATTCCAAGTAGCTAGACGTTGGATGTATATGCGAAAGAACTTCTCCGAAAGTTTGATATGTGGAAACAAAAATGAACGATGTAGACCATTCTTTCAGTAGAGATGTTTCTACGCAATTTTGCTCGCAGTAGCGCAAGACTTTACGACTAAATCAATATTAGTATCTTACTCGGATATTCGGATGGTCCCTTTTCACGAATTGTGGGAGTGCCAGCACATTTCATGTGCTGGTTTAGGGTTTTGCGCCGTGCAGTCTCGAAGTGAGCCTATCCGGGGCTTCCTCACGTCGTCACCCACATTAAAGCAGTTGGCGGCCCTAGTCTGCCAGAGGGAGATCATCACCACATGACTGACAACTACCATAACAGCGGTCTTTCTGATAAGGTTTACTCTTAGATGGGCTTTCCGAACGGAAACGTTGGACTCCTTTTTAGCCTGAGTGGTCCAGTAGGTATACATGGTGTACACATGCACATACCAGTGGAGGGTATAGGCGCCGCATGTGAAATGCAATCTTAATTTCAGTATTGCAGCGCAATAAAGAGATTTCTTGGAAAACCAAGGACCATTGTTACAGAGTAATACGAGGACCTTTCCAAAAATGGAGTACACCTTTCGATTTATCGATATTTAAGCTATCGAATAGCTACTAAATGTCTAGAGAAGGCGAAAAATATCTCTCTTGAATATGGGTGCTGATAGAGGTAGTAGCGTATCACACGCAATGGCGAACGCGTGCTCTACTTACACTTACTTGAGCTACATATTAGAAATACCTCCACATAGACCTCTAATGGAAATACTTAATTGCAAAGATGTGCTTTCAGGCTACGCTTTTGCAGTATAGGCTATACAAATGTGCAATTGCTGTTGAAGGTTTGTTTATTTTTATAAGGACGTGGTATTACTGCTGAAAAATAAAAGATTTCAAGAGAAAAAACCATCTTTACATTAAAAAAAAACTTTGCAAAAAGTTCATCAGTGATATTCCGTTTCTTACGTATTTATAGGACACCTCTGACTTATAACCTTTACCTTCAATTACCATTAAACCACCTACGACGTTCAGGCCACGAACCTCCCTCTTTGAGGGAATCCCGATCGGTCAGTCGCGAGGGCACGTGGCGCGTCTTCAGGTGTGGATAGGGGAACAAACGGGAACCAAAAGCGACCGTGTGCTTCCTGGAGACACAGGTGGATTCAGGGGATAAGCTCCCTGCTTCTGCAGCGCCGACTTGACAAAACTCTTCTACGAGTCAAGTCGGCCAAAAGCCTGCAATCAAGCGGCTGGGAAGCACAGAGAGGCGGTTAGCAGTCGCCTCCAACAAATAAGCTCCTTCCGTTCCTGCGAGAGAGACCGGAAAGCTACTCATGAGTACCCAGCCCCCACGTTTAGAGCCTAGCAAGCTATACGTTGGGTATCGAAATGTCAAAAACAGCAACAAATATGGGCCTCATTCCCCTGATCCCAAAAGAACCCCTGGTACGGCAGCGCCAGATAGGGCGAATACGGAAAGGCTGCTAAAATCTCAGGGCCGAACTAAGCTGCCAAGATCGAAACGGACTAAAATGACGATCTATACCTACAACGCAGGAACCCTTGCTCACGAATCCGCTGTAGAAGATCTATCGATTCAAGCAAGAAGAATAAGGTACGACGTCATTAGCTTGGCTGAGACGAGAAGGCGCCATCCTTTTCACGCTGTTTATGACACCGGAGAAACACTGTTCCTTGGAACAGGCAATAGTAGAGGTGTCGCAGGCGTTGACGTTTTCGTCAAGTCGAATTTGACCGTGAACATCGATTCGTTTAGAACAACTAACAAGCCGTATCGGACGATTACGGTTGAAACGATAGGGTTCTATGCCGGATTTGACTAACTTCATTGCTTACGCGCCAACATCAAGCTATGATGAAGACGATGTCGAAGCGTTCCATATGGATCTCGAAAAATTCTTCGGAGAAGATCATACATTCTTCAAGGTCATTGTCGGAGATTTTTATGCAAAAATTGGACCTAGAAGAACGTTTGAAGAACGCCACATTGGGACCCACGGACTAGAATGGAATGAACAGGGTGGAGGCTATCTGAGTTTATCATGACGACCCAAGCCATCTATGGCAACTCGCAATTCCGAAAGCCTCACTCTCAGCGATGGACATGGGAATCTCCCAATGGAGAGTACCATAACAAAATAGATCACATTTCAGTAAATGAAGGTTTTTCCTGATCCAAGTCGCTGTTGCTCCTAAGTTCTACACGGGATCAGACCATCGCCTCCTCGAATCGTTCCGTTTTTCGAGGAGCGGAGGAAAAGCCGCTAAATACAAACAACGAAGTCCCAAAACTACCATAAACTGGGATGTACAAATCATTAGTCCGCTCTTAGAAAGATACCGTTGTCGACAACATTGACGAAGAATACGATCGGCTTGTTGAATATCTTCAAATAAGCGCTATGAAAGCCGAGAGTCCTAAGGTCCCGAAGAGACGCTTGTTTCCGCAGCCACTCCAGCTGATACGTCAACGTGGAATCGCACGAGCTACAGGCAACCGAAACCTCACGTCCGAACTTGCGAAACGCTGCCGAGAAGCGATTGAAGAAGACCTCAAAGAGAGACGAGCAGCAGTTATGACAGAAGCTGCAGAAGCTGGAAAGGGCATTGGCAAAGCCCAGCGAGGCTTGGCCAACTATAAGACCACGATGATTGCACTCCGATACCCTGACGGGACACTTGCAGTTTCCAGAACTGCTATTGAGAAAATCATCCAACAATACTACACGGATCTCTTCGCTAAACATGTCCTCTTACCGTCATGTAAATTGAAAGAAGATGAATATGTCGTTTCACCAGTCCTTCCTTCCGAAATCCGACATGCTGTATCGTCGGTGAATAACAGAACAACACCCGATCCAGATAGAATAAGACCAGAACAAACTAAGAACCTGCCGCCAGTTCTCATCAACACCCTGGCTCGGCTATTCACTCGCTACCTGTCAGAATGCAAGGTCCCCTTTCAATGGAAAACCAGCAAGATCGTAATGTTGTTCAAAAAGGGAGACCTTCACGACATAGGCTATTATCGCCCAATCTGCTTGCTGTCCGTTGTCTATAAACTCTTTACTCGAGTCATCCTGAACAGAATTGACAGAACACTTGACGAAGGACGGCCATGCGAACAAGCAGGGTTCCGAAAAGGATTTAGTACCATAGACCAAATCCACACGATTACAAGACTCATTAAAGTTTCACGAGAGTACAAACAACCTCTCTGTCTCACTTCCATCGATCTGAAGAAAGCCTTGATTCAGTGGAAACAGAAGCGGTTATAGAGGCTCTGGAGAACCAGGGCATCATAACCGCTATATAATGATCCTTCGTGAGCCTTATGAAGATTTCACGACCAAAATATCTCCATTTCAAAACAATATCACCATTGACGTAAGAAGAGGGGTTCGACAAAGTGATACAATTTCGCCAAAACTGCTCACTGCCTCCCTACAAAATGCCATGCGAACATTAGAATGGGACGGTATGGGAGTGAAAATTGACGGTCGACAATTAAACCATCTTCGCTTTTCTGACGATATCGTTATATATATATATATATACATATATATATGTAAACATATACGTCTCATCTATGCTATACACGTATATACATATACATATGTGTATCCACGTAAGCGTATGTATACACGTAAATGTCATATATGCATGTATATATGCATATATATGTATGTACATAGGTACATATATGTTTATATACATATACTTATATGAATTTAATATATATATATATATATATATATATATATGTAAACATCAATATACACATATAACCCACAGGGTGCGAGGAAAGTTTTGTCAATTTCGTACTTTGTCAAATTTAGTATTGATCTTATATTTTTCAAATTAAAAATTGTAAAGTGGAAAAATTCTGTCCAACAAAAAAGGCGCCCTGCAATAATTAATGCTTTCTGTTAACAGAAAGTGAAAGGCGAAGTCTCATCTGGAAAAAACCACTTTCAAAATTACTTTTGAAGCACAAATCTACCCTACTGTGCATCTTAGTTCCACGACCAGAAATTTTTTGATTGCATGTTTTCTGTTTATAATTAGTTAATATCTGCATTTCTTAAAGCTTCTGGCTAACCATCATAGCTGGGTCCTCAACGATACCGTGTGATCGAGCGAGATTCTTACGGCGCAGCTTCAACAAATGGCTTGCTTCTTCTTGCAGATCCGCCAGGATGTACGGGGAAACTTCACGAAGAACCTTCAACGCCACCTTGATTCTGACGCCATTACGCTGATACGAATAGCTCCGCTTGACCATAGGAAACGTCCCTTGGCCAATAGCTTCCAATGGAAGAACCTGGACTTAGAAGAACGTCGCGTTTCATAGTAAAATAACCTTGATGTTTTGAAAAAATACCTGAGTGGCCGGTATCAGTACTCTGCTTGGATTGAAGGTGCTGTGCTGTTTACGAGATGCCCATATGGCCCAGAAACAAGCCGTGGTGCCACATTACGTCGAAGCTTCCTTATCTGAATCTTTGAAGTCACGCGTCTGAGATTCCGGATCTAGCTCAAGGACATGCCGATACTCTGTAAAAGTTATACACTTTTTCACACCAAATATCAGCCAAGCGGAACGAACGTTGACCTATTTCGGTAACGCCTGTGGGAAGATAGGTCTTCAACTAAGCCTAACGAAAACGATGTTCATGAGGAACGGATGGGTTTTAAATGCCCCATTCACGCTCATCGGAACGAAAATCTCTGAATGCTCCAGTTACGACTGTCTAGGTCGTGAAGTCAACATGATGAACGACCTAGATTCCAGAGTTAAGCAGAAGGAAGCGAGCGGCTTGGGGAACGTTTATCGGCATCGAAGATGTAGTGAAGAGGATAGAGAACATCCGACACCGTGCCCACCTTCTCGACTCAACGATTATCCTTGCCGTAACGTAGGCAGCAGAAACCTGGTAGCTACCTAAGTAGGATGAAAGATCACTTGGCGCTATTGAATGCGCAGTCGAAAGGTTGATGCTAGGAGTATCCCGTATCTTGCAAATGAGAAAAAGGATCCGAAGTTCCGACCTACGTCAACGATCGAAAATCAGAGACGCCGTTCTACAAGCCAGGATATTGAAATAAGGTGGGCCGGACACGTGATGCACTTCAACGGCAACCGATGGACGAGAGCCGTTTCCGACTGTTTTCATCGGGACAAGAAGCGCTCTTTAGGAAGACCACCGACCCGATGGTCCGTCCGAATTCTTCACGAAAGGCGTAGAAGAAAAATACAAGGCTTAACGAGGCCCATAGATCTAGGAGGAGCCACCGGGCTACTCTTGCCGCGATAGGCAAAAATCGAAGTGTTGCTGGTGCCCCTCTCGAGTCACTAGATGATCAGCGGGACGACAGGTGATACAGGTGAAATGACTTAAATGCGATGTGGTTGATATGAATAAGCATGATCCTCCCCTTAACTGGGCACGACAATATCTTCAGATAAGACAGAGCTTACAAAGGTGACGTCATGATAAGAGATAAAAGGAGAGAGCCCTCGGTGTAGATCAACTCTTGGCGTTATTCTAACCGTTGGTCCGCTTACACAACTAATGATAGGTCGAACCTTGTATGTTAATAGATCGGTTGACGCTAGATCATCAGTAGACTTTAGTTTACGTATTTTTATAAGAAGGTATGGACTGGACAAGTTGGATTATTGTTACTGAGTCGAGAGATGACTGATGTTTCTAAATCCGCTACCTTTGTTTACCTATTCATTGCTTAAGTTTTGGTAATGGCTTTTATAATCTTTCTCAGAGGATGGACGATAGAGGGAAATATACCGAAGATGTTCCGCCGTCATTCAACATCCAAATGAACTGGAACTATTACAAATCTCCTGCCTTTATCTTTTTTTGATAGACTGATAGATTTGGAACCTGCGAACACCCTATTCTGACACATAATTTGCTTTTGTTCATGCGTTTAGTTGGAGCTCAAATTTTTGCACCGAAAGTGGTTGAGTATTTACAGAATTCCATTTGAAAATACGCGAAAAATAGGGTTGAATTCCATGATTGGCTCCTTTTCTTTGTGAAATGACTGCGAGAAGGGGATACGTAGTAGTGTTACTCTTTGTCTTTCGTTACCCAACCCTTACAATCTAGCCTTGTAGCGCAGCTGATTTTGAAGCTCTTGCAGACTGCATACGGTCTTGCGCAGGGTTAGTTTAGAGATAAGTTCATTTGTTTTTATTCGTTGTCGATCAACCATAAACAATTTGAATACGTTCGAGCACTTCCGTTGAACACAGTTTTTCATTCAAACTTTTAGTGATAATTCGATAGCTGAAATTTCGACAATTCAATGGTGTGCTTGGATATCTGAAAAGACTTTTCGGGGCACTGTAGCAGCTTGAAGAATTCTGATTTCGAATCAAGAGCGCCGTGGCCGAGGGGTTTCAGTGCTCTTCACAACAACTCGCCTCCTCGCGATCATCGGATCAATAAAGTGTCTTAGGTAAAAAAAAAGACTTCGTATTCGGCGCTCATCATTTGCTCTTGAATATGAATGTGATTTCGCTACGTTTTTACGAAACAGTCACGGTTTTACAACATAACGGTTATTTTATACCATAAAATGAGGTGATTTTAAAGTTGTGAGTGGAGAAATTTTTTTCTATTGTTCTGTGAGCTTCAGGCTTCATTTTAGGTTCATTTTCATTGTGCTGTCAGATAATTCCGCTAATAAGCTTAAGCCTAAGCAGCTTAACTCTATGCACGAAAAACCCACCAGCGAATAAAGGAATCATTTAATATGAAAGTCATACGTTTCATCTGGAGTTCTCCCAAAGGGGAAAAACCTTAAGTCCAGGAACGAAAATCGAGCGCTAAAAGCTCTGAGTGCGAATCGCTCTGTGCGATGAATCAATTACGCCATCGTCATAATAGGCAGTCGTAAAAACGCGAGACGAATGCGAAACCCAATATTTTTCGTGGTTGCTACAGAGCACTAAAAGGTTTTTGAAAATCCAAATATAACATCAAAATCTACAAAGTTCGAGCTATTGAAGCATTACTGAAGGTCTGCTGAAAAGGCTCCTTCCAGCAACAAATGCTCAGGGTAAACATAATTTTATTTATATTGCTATAGTGCACTAAAAATCGTTTTCAGAACCAAAGTGTATCATTTAAATTCTTGAGATTTGTGCTATCGAATGATTTCTTAATCTCTGGAAGAAAAAAAAACGCGGTTTTCTCAAGGGTTGAAAATGGGTGCGGAAAGGAGAAAAGCTTTACTTTTGCACTAATCATATGATCTCGCCGCTCACTGAAAGCCATAAACACTTTATCACTATATCGCTATCATAGAAATTTGAAAGCGCTCTCACATGCCTAAAGAGTATCCAATAGAACATGTACTTTTCATTGCGATAAATCCATTGTAAGCGTTAGCAAGCAACGATTGGCAAAGGCGTCTTCAGTAGCCAACTATTTAGAGAAACACGCTAGCCCTCGTCAATCAAATATGAATATCAGACTGCACCACAATTATGCCACAGTTATGCCTTTATTCGAAGAAAGAAAAACTTGAGTTCACATTGCAAAACGTACGAGAATGATCAAGATATTCATCCGCTACTAGTCTACAATAGACAGCTTACCTTTTTTGGTAGAAGCACGTCTGAAGACCGACTCTTCAAACGTCTGAGCGTCTCTGGCCGCTGAGTCGATTCGTCGGCTGTCGTTGATCGCGTAGTAGTCGCGCTGCGCTGTCACGTAACGTCGGTTGCGGCGTCAGCGTAATTCAGATGCCGGGTGACCGTGCTGCGGAGCGATGAATATATACTTATGCTGAAACGTGAAATTTTTTGGTTTCAAACATGTTCTCATGGTATCAGATTATCAGATAATTATCATGTTGATAGATTAAAACATGTTATCATGTTATCAGCTCTAACGTGTTTTCACGTTTTCAGATCATCACATTGTGATTGTTTCCTGTGGTAAATGTATGAAAATAGCCGTTAAGGAAGCGACAAATCACTAAACGCCCTATGTCTGGCGTACGCTCGCTCCGGTCTCCACCACTCGGCTTCTCTGCTATTGCAGTAATCATTGCTGGCACGCGGCATGCACCGCTCACAAGTAATCGTTGCCCAGACAAAAGTTATGTAATTAAACGGCCAATATGTCTATCAATTTTTGCTCTCAAACGCATACTTTACTCTTAGTGACTTATAATATTAGCAGCAGAGCGAGCGTTGATGCAGCCTGGCACTTCGAAATATGATATTAATGTTACAAGAAAGGACTATGAAATCGTAAAACACTTGGTATATCCGCAAAGAGACTTTTCTACCACAGCTCAAACTTTGTCCTACAAGTGGTCCAAATGGCTCTTCATGGAATAAGACGACTTGCAATGGGAATTACTACCCGTGGCACACATCAAAAAACATTCCATCGCTTCACATTTGTTTATTGAGTAACTTTAACGTTTGAAGCGATATCAAATGACAGAAAAAGAAGATCCCACCCCAAACATTCACATTAGTTCACAGCTTGTAAAACGACGATTACGCTACATCACGAAGCATATCAAGTTCTCCACACAGAGTAGACGCGTGAAGAGTACAAAGATATCTTTTAGAAAATTCCGCTCCTAACCTCTTCACTTTTTATTCAGTGATATCCAGAAAATAAAGTTTGGTTGAAGCAAACCACTAAGCAAAAAATTTCCTACTACTACCGGTGAAAGGAGATAAAGTATAACCACTCAGAGGTTTGAAGGATACCAAACGTGACTTTGACCAATGACCACATAATGGCGACGAGAAATGAGAAAAAAATCGTAAGCCTGATTTGTATCTGAGCATTCTTCTGCGTATAAATCAAACTTCTAGGAAAATCCTATTAATGAAGCAATTGAAGAAATAGAAAAACATTAAACTAGACTTACAAATGAGGTGACCACAATGAAAACCAAGGCAGATAAAGTCGAATATCACTCAAACCAATACGAAGAAAATAACGAGTAATGAGGAACAGCTGATATGTTAGAAAAATATGCGGTAGCAAAATTAAACTGAAAAGTGAACACAATCCATAAATCACCGTGCTGCCAGCATGTAAAGGTGTGAGAAAAAACAAGAAATAACAGCAATTCCCCTGAGCAATATACGTCCACTAATTACAACATAGACTTCCAGTGAAATCTGCAATCAATGGTATATGATCACTGGGAACGTAGCGGTTAGGCCATAGACCACATGTTTCCTTCAAAGTCGAAAGATTAGGAAGACTCAACCGCCGCAGCAATGAAGTTTAGGTACCTCACAAACGTGAGTGTTCCAAAATCACAATACCAACCCCCTGTTTGATCTAAATGATTCAGAGAAATGAACAAGAGATGGTATGGGACATGTCGACTTACATTACAAATTTTCACTTTCCTCTCGATCGAATGAAATATAGGGTCAGGGTTTGCCACCTTCTCATGATATTTAGACACTTCCTTCTGTAAATATTTGGAAAAGCTGAACAGAAATCACTATGCAAAAAGGTTGCTAAATAATCACAAGTCTACCACAAATTATGGGGTTGTCATAGTTCAGATGGCAATCATCTCAAGGATCTTCGTATAACATGTTGCGATACACATGACTTTATTAGTCCACGTAAAAACAGATTAAAAATCACATACCCATGTACGCTGTGTCAAGGTCAACCAGCTTGATAACGACTTGCTTTCGTAGACACAATCACTAACCCGGAAATCACTGTTTACCTAGTCATTATATTGATAGTTCCTTGACACCCGCTAAAAACTTAAGGTTTACATATAAATTCAATCAAGAACAACAATAATCTACAGAAGAGTAGGAAAAGTTTGATGAATTCGAGGAAGTCAAACTCTTGCCGCATCAGCTTACAGTCCAGTGCAACGCCGACCGATCTCTGGTCTTCGTCCACTCAGTAGAACATTTTCTGTTTGGACGCCGAATCGAGACATCGATCAAGTTGAATAGTCGTGCCAGTTTTTTGATTCAAAGCGCAAAGAATGGCGATTTCGAGCAGATCCGGAAGCTCGCAGATCGTTGGCAAAAGATAGTGGATAATGATGGTGTTCATTTTGAAAAATGATCATTGTTATTTTTGATTGAATCTATGTATAGTATAAACTTTGATTTTCCAGCAGGTGTTAAGGAACTCTTTCCTCAACCTAACAGAAATGACGGTCATAGAAGTGAAGAGGTGGTGATAAATAGATCCGAAAAGCTACTCATGAACTTCTCGTAAACATCCAGCCCCTCCATTTAGAGTTTAGCTTTAGAGCTTTAGAGCATTTTGAATCTCTCTAGACCTTGTCAATTAAATATGATACCTTGTCAATTTTCGGGCTGCGCCACGATTATGACAGTTAGTTACATCATTACGAAAAAAATCTGTAATTTGCATAACGAAACTTATGAAGAATGATTAAGTTATCTATCTATAATTAATCTACATTAAACGACTAACCTTCGCGAGATTCGTATGGACACTGACTTCTCGGACGTCTGAGCGTTGCTGGTCGTCGATTAGAATCGTCGAGCGTCGCTGACCGTGTGGGCGTCGCGTTCCGCCATCGGTTGACGCCAGTTGCAACTTGAGCGTCCTTGAGACGTTGGGTTACCGTATTGCGGGACGCCGCAATATATGTTAGTGCTGAAACGGAAATTTTCTTGTTTTCGAGCATGTTATCATGTTATCAGTTCAAAACATCCTATCATGCTGTTAGATCATTAGACGGTTATCATATTATGAGATCAAAACATGTTATCATGTCATCAAATTATCATACGAGGTCTATATAAACAGTTGAAAGTAAAGGTGTGGTTCACTCGACCAGCCACAAGTGCTTCACTGTAATGTCGGGAATTTTTTCTACTCGAAATGGGATGATTTGAATAATTCGTCGTCGATTCCTTTATGAGTAGGGGTAATTCCCTCTGCAAGGGATCGGCTGACAGGAAGGCATTCTGCTACTAATGAGGCTGGAGAGGCGAGACAGGCTTGTTTAGTACTGTATATGTGCTGTACCAGATCTCATAAAAGGTTGAAAACATATTATCTTGGGTATTCTTGAAATTACAAGGAAACAAATGACGCCGATCTCATTCGCTGCATAGGAACTTTTCATAGAAGTGTTGGTAATTATTCAAAAGCTGACACTTCAGGCTACCGCCTCACATGGCCAGTTTTTCAGGGAACCTTTTATAACGCTGTGATCTCCACGCAAATCTAATCCATGCTTCTCGCTGAAGAAAACTTTTTCTTTGAGCTTCACTGTTTATGAAATAGTGTAGTGCTTCCCGATGTCAACTGTGCTTATATCTTAGGACCGTTTCCGTAGAACGCAGCGAATAAAATAAGTTGAATTCGATGTGTGGGAAAGGACGATTGGCACCATTCATGTCAGTGGATGTGGCGATCACATGATTGTTCACACAATACTTTGCTGACGGAATTCTTCTATACGCGTTCATAGGATCGAGAAAGCAGTGGCATCAGCAAGCTCTACGTAAAATTTGCGCTCCGTTACAAAAAGACTCCAAACACTTTTACTTTGCCATGAATTAGGACGCAAGTCATTATCATGATCTCTTTAATGGAATTCAGGAGTTTAGAACCTCCCATTTGCTTTCAAGACTGACTCGGAAGCGTCATAACCTAATCAAAATTTATCAGTAGATTAGACAAAGAGATTAGGTGATTAGACCATGAGATTAGTTTATTACACAAAGAGGTTAGTTGATTAGACAATAGGTATTCAGATACAGGCTTCATCTACCTCGCGATCTACCATATGTGCGGTCCAAGTGATGTACTGCTTAAAGCGCTACACATGTGGAGTGTGATCTCCAGAGAAAACGAATGACAGTGCCAGTAAAGACCTAGTCCAATGTTCATACTCTTCGACAACGCACCTTCATGTTAGGAAGTCAATCGAACTTCGGGTTAGCAGCTATTCACGTGAACGCCTCCGCCAGCCAGTGGCGAGTGGCCATCAGCCACCTTCTCACACATGGCAACCTAATTCATTTTGCTTGATGCATTTCGGAGAAGCAGCCTTTTGAAAAATATGCACATCGTTTTTATCAGAAACAACTATGCTATCGAAAGACTGCTGATACTTTGAAGGAAAAACTTCTTTCGACAAAAAAATATGAGCGTCTTATACGCAAGAAATATCCTCCTATAGCAACGGCAAAAAAGGTTTTCTCAAGACCCGGCAGAGTGGGGCGGTAGCTGAAGTCCTCATAAAAAACCTCTTCTTCACGGAATGATGTTGGTTTTTTATTTATGCCCTCATAATCAGAATGAACCTTCTCCTGTTGTCAGATTATCAGACTGCGATTGTTTTTGAGCTAGGTCTTTATAAACTATAAAAGGTAGAAGTATTGCATATACCCGCTGACGAAACGGTAGACAGGTAAACGCCCAGCGTCTGACGCACCCTCGCTCCGAGCTGTGCCACACGGTTGCTCTGCTATTGCACTAATGATAGTGGCACGGGCATGCTCCGCCTACAAAAAACGCTATCCTCAGCGAATCGCCTGTGCAAGGCTGGTGTTTTCACGACCGCAGTACTTGAACTTCAACCTTAGTCTAACGCTCAGCTTCCGCCAATCAAACTGAAAGACTCCGCCATGTCTTTCTTAGCAGCAGAGCTCCATGTTCCTTCACCCCACCGGAGATACCCATAGCGAAAACCTTCTTCGCGCTGTGATAGCCGTAGTCCATCGGAGTGATCACGTAGCTTGTCATCTATAATTATTTTTGTTTGTTGATCATGCGGTTACACGTCGCACTTATAAGGACGATGTGGATCACTCTAGTCGTTCTCTAGTTGTTATTGCAGGTTACGTATTCCCTCCATAAATGGCGCAATTTTACCATAAAATTTGTCGAAAGTTGGTCGTTCTATGAATCTGCTTCCGACTGTGTGCTCGTTGTTCAAAATCGTAGACGGCAGTGCTTTAAGACTGTGTCTTTTCTAATACGATGTCAGCGAATCCTAGATTTTGATATCAATAAGGTTGAAACGATTTTTCCACACTACCACTGCTATCTGTGATCCTTTCACTATGCTGCACAAGTATTGAACAGGCGTGCAAAGTTCGGACAAACTGCCAATGCATCCCTCACATTACACAAGATCATAGTCACTGTTTCAAATCACGCGTGATAGCGAGACAATTCCCTGAGCTTCATTTATTTGAGAGAATTTATCCAGATGCTTCAAAAGTGCCACAAGAAAAGCTTTATACTACTACGCGAGGATGTTGATTCTTACTTCGAAACCTCCCGTTTGGTGCTGTGTCTAGTGCGCGCCTTTTCATTTCACTTCACTACAGTTCCATCAGGAACGTTAATCGATGTGCAAAACACCGACCCCCTGCGATCACAGGGACTTGAATCCGATCTTCACCCACACCGCGAGGAAGGCGTATATCACTACACTACCGACGCCACCTCCCCGCTATCACTCATCCCTTATTATCAATTATTGAAGTCATATAATCTCGCTGCTTACTTTGATCTACTGGAACTCTATCACCATATCCCTGTCACAGACATTTGAACGTGCTCCTGCATGCTTTGAGAGCAGAAGAAATGCAACTTCTTCTTCTCGTTGCAAAAAATTGGCATCGTGAGGAAAAAAACACTAATTAATATTAGGAACCATCCAGCACGCGAAGAATAAGCAGTTCTTTCAGAATATAGCGCGTATGAGACAGTTGTAAAGCCCATTTCGAGAACTATAAAACTGGAAATAATTCAGAAAAAAGGGGGTAGGAGTTGTTTGAACACTAATTGCAGTTGACCAAAAGCTAGCAATCTTAAGCACTGAATCTTCCAGATCTCCTGAACGGAGCTGCTATTTAGCTTCGAGTCATGGTAGCCATTGCTGACACTGTACAATATTGCACTGCTGGAATGATGGGCCGACGCAAGACTCATGGACCGGTAATGTTGGTAGCCTCAGTTTACTAACATACGTCGCTAGATACGTTTCTTATCGTATGCCTATATGTGGGCAGAACGTGTGAAACGAGTGTTCCAAGTGACTGTCACGGACAGAACACGATTGTCACAATTATATGAAACGTTACAATGGCACAGACCTTCCCTTTGAGGGATCCCGCGCAGTTAGTCACGAGGGCACGTGGCGCGTCTTCAGGTGGCAGATAGGGGAATAAACACGAACCAAAAGCGACCGTGTGCTCCACAAAGACGCAGGTGGATTACGGAATAAGTTCCCTGCTTCTGCAGTGCCGATATGACAGAACTTCATTTCCACGAGTCAAGTCGGCCAAAAGCTTGCAATCAAGCGGCTGGGAAGTACATGGGAGAGGCTAAGAGTAGCCTCCAACAAATAAGCCACTCCCCTCCCCCGAGAGAGACTGGCAAGCTTCTCGTGAGTGCCCAGCTCAAACATTCAGAGCCCAGTAAGCTGTGCGTCGGGTATCAAAATGCTAGAAACAGCAAGAAATATGGGCCTCATTCCTCTGGCTGCGAAAGAGCCCCTAGTACGGCAGGGCCAGGTAGGACCAGCACGGAAAGGCTGCTAAAATCTCAGGGTCGAACTAGGCTGCCAAAATAGAATCGGAGCAAAATGACGATCTGTACCTCTAATGCACGAACCCTTGCTCACGAAACCGTGTATAAGATCTACTGATTCAAGCAAGAGGATAACGTACGAAGTCACTGGACTGGCTGAGACGAGAAGACCCCACCCTTTTCACGCTGTTTATGACACCGGAAAAAACTGTTCCTTAGAGCATGAGATCGCAGAGGTGTCAGCGGCGTTGGCATCCTCGTCAAATCGAATTTGACCGTAAACATCGATTCATTCGAACAACAAACAACCCGTATCGGACGATTCAGGTTGCAGCGATGTGAACATGTGGACCAATGCCCGCTTTTACCGTCTTTGCTGCATGCGCACCAACATCAAACTATGACGAAGACGAAGTCAAAGCGTTCTATATAGACCTCGAAAAATTCTTCAGAAAAGATCATACATTCTTCAAGGTCATTGTCGGAGATTTTAACGCAAAAATTGGGCATAGAAGAACGTCTGAAGAACGTCACATAGGAATCATGACAACCCTAACCATCCATGGTAATTCGCAATTCTAAAAGCCTCTATCTCAGCGATGGACGTGGGAGTCTCCCAGTGGAGAGAACCATAACGAAACAAATCACATCATAGTAAATCGAAGGTTTTTCCTCGACCGATGTCGCTGTTGCTCCTAAGTTCTACACGGGATCAAACCATCGCCTCCTTCGCGAAACGTCCCGTTTTTCGCGGAGCGGAGAGAAAGCGACTAAATTCAAACAACGAAGCCAAGAACTACCATGAACTGGGATGTACAAATCATTAGCCGGCTCTTAGGAAGATACCGTCGTCGACAGCAATGACGAAGAATACGATCGGCTCGTTAAATATCTACACGTTAGCGCTGTAAAAGCCGAGAGTCCTAAGCTCACGAAGAGACGTTTGTCTCCGCAGACACTCGTGCTGATACGTCAACGTGGAATCGCACGAGCTACAGGCAAGCGAAACCTCACGTCCGAACTTGCGAAACGGTGCAGAGAAGCGATAAAAAAGACGCAGAAGCTAGGAGAGCATTCGCAGAGGCCAGCGAGGCCTAGCCAACTATAAGACCAAGATGACTGCACTCCGATAACCTGACGGGACGCTTACAGCTTCTAGAAGGGCTATGGAGAAAATCATCCACCAGTACTACTCGGATCTCTTCGCTAGCCATGTCCTCTCACCGTCATATAAATTGAAAGAGGATGAACATGTCGTTCCACCGGTCCTCCCTTCCGGAATCCGACATGCTATATCGTTGGTGAAGAACAGAACAACACCCGGTCCAGACAGGATTAGACCAGAACACCTCAAGAACCTACCGCTAGTTCTCACCAACACCCTGGCTCGACTCTTCACTCGCTACCTGTCAGAATGCAAGGTTCCCAGTGAATGGAAAACCAGCAAGACCGTGTTGTTGTTCAAAAAAGGAGGCCTTCACGACGTAGGCAATTATAGCCCAATCTGCTTGCTGTCCGTTGTCTATAAACTCTTTACTCGAGTCATCCTAAACGGGACTGACAGAACACTGGACGAAGGACAGCCATGCTAACAAGCAGGTTCCGAAGAGGATTTAGTACCATAGACCACATCCACACAATTACAAGATTCATTAAAGTTCCACGAGAGTACAAACAACAAATCCGTCTCACTTTCATCGATCTGAAGAAAGTCTTTGATTCAGTGTTAACAGAAGCGGTTATAGAAGCTCTGGATAATCAGGGCCTCCCTACTCGGTATATAATGATGCTTCGTGAGCTTTATAAAGATTTCGCGACTAAAATATCTCCATTCTACAACAATATCACCATTGACTTGAAAAAAGGGATTCGACAAAGCGATACAATTTTGCAAAAACTGTTTACTGCCACCCTACAAAATGCCATGCGAACATTAGAATAAGACGATATGGGAGTGAAAATTGACGGTCGATAATTAAACCATCTTCGGTATCCTGACGATATCATTCTGTATATATGTAAACATATATATATAATATATATATATATAGATATATATATATATATATTATATATATATATATATATATATATATATATCATCTGTGCTATACACGTATATACGTATAAATATGTGTATCCACGTAGGCGCATGTATACACTTAAATGTCTATATGCATATGTATGTATGTATATAGGTACATATATGTAAAAATACATATACATATACGACATTTACGATATATATATATATATATATATATATATGTAAACATCTCTATACACATATAACCCACAGGGTGCGAGGAAAGTTTTGTCAATTTCGTATTTTATCAATTTTATCACTGATATAATATTTTTTTGAATTAAAAATTGTATAGTGGGAAAACTCTGTCCAACAAAAAGGCTCTCTGCAATAGTGCTTTCTGTTAACAGGGAGTGAACGACGAAGTCTTATCTGGAAAAACCACGCATTTCTCAATATTACTTTCAAAGCACAAATCTACCCTACTGTGCATCATAGTTTCACGATCAAAATTTTTTGATTGTATGTTTTCTGTTTACAATTGGCTAATATCTGCATCTCTTTTGATGCCAAGAAACATATCAACTCATTTCATTAACTCAAAATTTTTCTTCTCTAGAAGTGACTGCCCGATCTCACTGTAACAGAAAGATCGAACTAGGCATAAATTGCGTGAAGATCCAGTTCATGAAAAATCAGTGGTGCAGTGATAAACATATCAAACTGGAAGAACCTTAGAAAGTATCAATAGCTTAAATCTCAAAACCTTTAAAGCTAAAGTTCGCTTACGAAAGGTCTTCACAGTATTGTAAGAGCGAACAGAAGGTTTGACACCCGAAGTACTTATCCCGTCGCTCGAATTTCGTCAGGAATGATTTTCCAGAGACCTTTCAAGACACCATCTTCGAAGATATCACCAGCAATGTTTGATTGTAAACTAATTATCCCTTGCGTAAATGTCCTAAAATCTTTTTCCACTGATTAAGATTCTCAAGTAGGAGGATAAACGACCTATTTGACTCAACGATTGATCAAAACCACAACTCCCGCTTCAAGTTGAGAGCTCAAAAGGGTTATAACATGACTATGATCTGTTTGTAAAATTATGCCAACGAAATAAAGCACGTGGCTAACCATCATAGCTAAGTCTTCAACGATACCGTGTGATCGAACGAGATTATTGAGGCGTAGCTTCAACAAATGACTTGCTTCTTCTTGAAGATCCGAGAAGATGGACGGGGAAAATTTCACGAAGAATCTTCAACGCCACCTTGATTCTGACGCCATTACGCTGATAACAATAGACCCGCTTCACCATAGAAAACGTCCCTTGGCCAGTAGTTTCCAATAAAAGAACCTGGACACGGAAGAATGTCGTGTTTTATTGTGAAATGCTTTGATGTTCAAAAAAATTACCTGAGTGGCCGGTATCAGTACTCTGTTTGGATCGAAGGTGCTGTGCTGATTCACGAGATGCTCATATGGCACAGAAACAAGCCGTGATGCCACATTACGTCGAAGCTCCCTCATCTGAATCTCTGAAGTCGCGTCTGAGATTCCGGATCTCGTCCAAGGACATGCCGATACTCTATAAAAGTAATACACTCATTCACACCAAACATCAGCCAAGCGGAACGAACATTGACTCACTTCGATAACGCGAAGATAGGTCTTCAACAAAATCTAGCGAAAACGATGTTCATGAGGAACGGATGGGTTTTGCAAGTCCCATTTGCGCTCATCGGAACGAAAATCTCGGAATGCTCCAGTTACGTCTGTCTAGGTCGTGAAGTCAACATGATGAACGACCTAGATTTCAGAGTTGAGCAGGAGGAAACGAGCGGCTTGGGGTACGTTTATGGGCATCGAAGATGTAGTGAAGAGGATAGAGAACATCCGACACCGTGCCCACCTTCTCGACTCAACGATTATCCTTGCTCTAACGTATGCAGCAGAAACCTTGTCGCTACGTAAGCAGGATAAAAGATCACTTGGAGATATTGAACGCGCAGTCGAAAGATCGATTCCAGGATTATCCCGTATCTCGTAAATGAAAGGAGGGATCCGATGTTTTCACCTATGTCAACGATCGCAGATCAGAGACGCCGTTCTACACGCCAGGACATCGAAAAAAGGTGGGCCGGACACGTGATGCGCTTCAGCGACAACCGACGAGAGCCGTTGCCGGCTGGATTCCTCGGGACATCAAACGTTTTACAGGAGGATCACCGACCCGATGGTCCGCCCGATTTCTTCACGAAAGGCATAGAATAAAGATACAATGCTCAACGATGCCCGTAGAGCGAGGAGGATCCACTGGGCTACTCTTGCCGCGATAGGGGAAAATCGAAAGTGTTGCTGGTGCCCCTCTCGAGTCACTTGACGATCATCGTGACGACAGGTGATACAGGTGAAGTGACTTCAACGCGGTGTGATTGATATGAATGAGCATGGCCATGCTCTCAATTGGGCACGACAATATCTCCAGATAAGACCGAGCTTATAAAGGTGACGTCATGATGAAAGATAAAAGGACACAGCCCTCGGCGTTGATCAATTCTTGACGTTATTCTAACCGTTGGTGCGCTTACACAACTAATGATAGGTCGAACCTTGTATGTTGATAGATCCGTTGACGCTAGATCATCAGTGGACTTCAGTTTATCTGTTTTTATGAGAAGGTATGGACAGGACAAATTGGATTATTGTTACTAAGTCGAGAGATGACTGAAGTTTCTAAACCCGCTACATTTGTCTACCTATTCATTATTTAAGTTTTGGTATTGGCTTTTATATTCTTTCTCTTTTAGAGGATGGACGACAGAGGGAAATATACTGAAAATGTTTTGCCGTTATTGCAACATCCAAATGAATTGAAACTATTACAAATCTCCTGCCTTTATCATCTGTTGACAGACTGATAGATTTGGATCCTACGAACACCCTGATCTGGTACATACCTTGCTTTTGTTTATGTGTTTGGTTGGAGCTTAATTTTTTGCACCGAAAGTGGTTGAGTATTTACAGAACTCCGCTTGAATATACGGGAAAAATAATGTTTAATTCGCTGATTGGCTTTTTTTCCTTGTGAAATACCTGCGGGAAGGGGATACGTAGTAGTGCTACTCTTTGCCTTTCGTTACCCAACCCTTACAATTTAGCCTTGTAGCGCAGCTGATTTTGAAGCTCTTGCAGACTGCATACGGTCCTGCGCAGTGTTAGTTTAGAGATAAGTTCATTTGTTTTTATTCGTTGTCGATCAACCATAAACAATTTGAATACATTCGATCACTTTCGTTGAACACAGTTTTTCATTTGAACTTTTAGTGAAAATTCGATGGCTGAAATCTCGACAATTTCAATGGTGTGCTTGGATATAAGAAAAGACTTTTCGGGGCACTGTAGCAGCTTGAAGAAATTTGATTTTGAATCGAGAGCGCCGTGGCCGAGTGATTTCAGTGCTCTTCACGACACACGCTGAGCCGAGCTCCAACCCCCCCCCCCACACTGTAACCCTCTGCGACAGTCACCAACAGTGCCCCAGGGAACGCCACAGCTAGGCTATCTTCAAGACTGCATGGAGACTCGCTCAGCAAGTACCATACGACGTTCAAGAAGAACACGACTATACGAACTGAACGCTGAAAGTACTGGGATCCGCAAGATGAAAAAAGAACACTGTGAAGGCGGATCAATAAAGTATCACAGAGTTTATGACTCTGAGAGAACGGTGTCAGAATTTCCTTCTTTTTGCTGTGTGGATCCCAGTATTTCAGCATTCAACTCGTCTCCTCGCGATCATCGGATCAATAAAGTGTCTAGAGTAAAAAAGACTTCGTAGTCGGCGCTCATCGTTTGCTCTTGTATATGAATGTGATTTCTATACGCTTTTACCAAGCAATCACGGTTTTACAAGATGACGGTTATTTCACACCATAAAATTAGGTGATTCTGAAGTTGTGAGTGGAAAAATTTTATTCTATTGCTCTGTGAGCTTCGAGCTTCATTTCGGTTCATTTTCATCGTGCTGTCTAATAATTCCGCTAATAAGCCTAAGTCTAAGCAGTCAAACTCTACGCACAAAAAGCCCACCAGCGAATAAAGGAAATCATTCAATATGAAAGTTATACGTTTCACCTGAAGTTCTCCCAAAGGGGGAAAAAACCTTGAGTCCAGAAACAAAAATTGTTCGTCAAAAGCACTAAGTGTGAATTAATCCCTTAATGCAACTGTTTTTGAAACCTCGTGATAAACATTCAAAATAAATTCAAAAAAGAATGTTATAAGCCCAAACGAGGTTGGTACGCCAGGGCCATACACCGGTGTTTCGGAGGTTCCCTCCTCCCTCCTTGCTATAATGCAGGGCTTAATGTGGGGCGGGGGTCACTGACGAGGAGGATGAACCTCCGAAACACCGGTGTATGGCCCTGGCGTACCAACCTCGCTCAGGCTTAAAACATTCTTTTTTGAATTTAAATGCGAATTGTTCTGTGCGATGAATCAGTTACGCCATCGTTATAATAGGCAGTCCGTAGTAAAGAACACGAGACGAATGCGAAACCCAATATTTTTCGTGGT
Organism: Parelaphostrongylus tenuis; assembly: GCA_019055375.1. NCBI lineage: Eukaryota > Metazoa > Nematoda > Chromadorea > Rhabditida > Metastrongylidae > Parelaphostrongylus > Parelaphostrongylus tenuis. The sequence goes on along the minus strand of JAHQIW010004125.1, from coordinate 32,092 downwards.
TGCTACAGAGCACTAACAAGTTTTTGAAAATCCAAGTATAACACCAAAATCGACAAGATTTGAGCTACTGAAGCATTACTGAATGCTTGCTGGAAATGCTCCTTTCAGCAAGAAATGCTCAGGGTAAACATAATTTTATTTATATTGTTATAGCGCACTAAAAATCGTTTTCAGAACCCAAGTATATCCTTAAAATTTTTGAGATTTGTGTTACCGAATTATTTCTTAATCTCTGGAAGAAAACAAAAAACGCGGTTTATTCAAGAGTTGAAAATGGGTGTGTAAGAGGAGAAGTATTACTTATGCACTAGTCATATGATTTCGCTGCTCAGTGAAAGCTATAAACACTTTATCAGTATATCGCTATCATAGATATTCGCACGCGCTCCCACATGCCTAAACAGTAGCCAATAGAACATATACTTTTCATTGCGATAAATCCATTGTAAGCGTTAGCAAGCAACGATTGGCAAAGGTGCCTTCAATAGCCTCTATTTAGAAAAACGCTACCCCTCAACAATCAAATATGAATATCAGACTCCACCACAATTATGTCACAATTATGCCTTTATTAGAAGAAGAAAAACTTGAATTCACATTGCAAAACGTACGAGAATGATCAAGATGTCCATCCGCTACTAGTCTACAATAGACAGCTTACCTTTTTTGGTAGAAACACGTCTGAAGACCGACTCTTCAAACGTCTAAGCGTCTCTGGCCGCTGAGTCGATTCGTCGGCTGTCGTTGATCGCGTAGTAGTCGCGCTGCGCTGTCACGTAACGTCGGTTGCGGCGTCAGCGTCCTTTACATGCCGGGTGACCGTGCTGCGGGGCGATGAATATATACTTATGCTGAAACGTGGAATTTTTTGGTTTTAAACATGTTCTCATGGTATCAGATTATCAGATGATTATCATATTGATAGATTAAAACATGTTATCATGTTATCAGCTCTAGCATGTTTTCACGTTTTCAGATCATCACATTGTGATTGTTTCCTGTGGAAAGTAAATGTATGAAAATAGCCGTTGAGGAAGCGACAGATCACTAAACGCCCTATGTCTGGCGTAAGCTCGCTCCGGTCTCCGCCACTCGGCTTCTCTGCTATTGCAGTAATCATGCCGGCGCGCGGCATGCTCCGCTCGCAAGAAATCGTTGCCCAGACAAAAGAGATGTAATTAGACGGCCGATATGTCTATCAGATTTTCGCTCGCGGAAGTTCGCAGATCGTTGGCAAAAGCTGGTGGATAATGATGGTCTTTATTCTGAAGAATGATCATTGTTGTTTTTAATTGAATCTATGTATACTATAAATTTTGAATTTTTAGCAGGTGTTAAGAATTTCTTTCCTCGTCCTAATAGAAATGACGGTCAAAGAAGTGACGAGGTGGTGATAAACGGATACAAAAACGCTAGCCGTGAACTACTCGTGAATACCCAGCCCCTCCGTTTAAAGCTCAAGAGGCTATGTAAGGGGTAAAAACTGCTGAAAATAGTGAAACGGGCCTTGTTACCCTGACGCTGGAAGAGCCCCCGGGCACGATAAAGTCGGATAGGACAAGCACAGAGAGGCTACTAAAATTTTAAGACCAAAAAGGCAGGCAAAATCGAAACGGTTTAGGTTTAAATCGAGATGAAATGAAAAATCAAAATCATGATGAAATCAAACCTCTCCGTTTGTGGTGAAATGATAATATACAGATGTGAGGTGCAGTGGATGAGTGAAATAATCAGCACTAACAGCTTGACGGTTTGCTGTCAATTATGAAGTGATTTTGAAATTGTTGAAGGAGTGTAGGCCAAAATTATGACATTCCATACCTCTTTATCGATGAATATGCTATCCCGACCAGTGTTTACTATTGGTGGTAAAATATTTTCGGCTTCCACGTACGGTCCTCAACAGAGTCCTTGAGTGGATAATTCGTTACGTGGCAGGTCTCGCAGATACAGGCTAAATAATCCAGGCGATAAACCTTCTGTGGCAATCATTTTTTCTTTTCGAACAAGATCTTTGAGGAAATGAAGAAAAGCGTGTACTCGAGAAGATAACAGAATTTGAATGAAAACAGTCTTCGAAGCTCACTTCGAATCGTTCATATAAGTATAGACATACGAAAGTGGCTCGATATTGAGATCGCCGCTTATTATGATGGGGCAGCGCGAATACGTTAATTCCTTGACAAAAAAAATATTGTAACAGGCGAGAAAATCAGAGAGTGATTAAGTCAGTGCAGTGAAATCGATTTTTCCTAATAATCAAATAATATTTTATGGCGTTTCTGGGTTCCTTGTAGTGTAGCTAGAGAAAAGTTTCTGTTCATTCATTTTGTGGGCTTTGGTCTTCATTTCCATTTTGAATTGGCAAAAAATTTGTTTCTAACAATTTGCCTGAGCCTGATCCCAAGCAGGTTAAGCCTATGAACGAAAAGCATATAAAAGCGCTCTCAGAGTATCGATGTTTTATCTTAATGTTTTGGCAGAAAATAACGAGATTTGAGCAGAAATTGCGCGCTGCGAAATCGATCAACTGCGCAATTATTACAAAGCCACTCAGACCTTTGCCAAAAAGTAATGCGCGTCGGAAACGAAAAGTTGTCGCATTTTTGCTGCTACAACAGAGCCTTTCTGGGACAGTGCGCGCTAGCACAAGACCATGGAAACCTGTCCTTCTACCTTTACCTCGCTGTGCTTCAAGCCACCCCAATAACGGTCACCAATAACGCTCAAAGGTATTGCTGGTATAGTGAATAACATCGCGACCCCCACCCCTCCCTCCTCCTTTTGTCGAAGGGGTGATCGCGGGCGCGAAGCTAGCTCAGGTTCCAAGCTTGGTCATAATTCATACTCGAATATATTCATGAAAATGAAGAACTCACTTCATCAATATTTGCTATAAGCATTACAAGTTGTCCGATTTTGATGTCACCTCGTGCCCGACTGAATAACAAATGTGTGTTAGCGAAAATGAAGTCTTGACCAGTCTCTTTGCATTTCAGTCGTAATACCTGCCCTGAACTTTCTACTGCCAAGTATTACAAATATGTGAACAGCAGAGTTTAACTGTGTGTAACTGAGATCAAAATTAAATCTATTTGATCTCGATCCATAGAAGTACCACATGCTACAAAGTACTCAACGGTACCACAGCTGACGATCATAAATTTTGACCTTATCTCAAATACCGCACATCCATCGCTATTCCTGCCTGTTCGCCGTGTGTACAATGTGGAGTGTCCCGCTTTAAGAAGATCGCACAACAGCTGAGCTATATGTACACAGAGTGGATTCTAAGTTCATCATAAAAAATAAAAAAGTGATAAGCAACCGTTCCAAGTAGCAAAAAAGTTATAACAGATTCATCTTCCACTGAAATTTGAGCCTTTCATGAGGTCCGTCATGGACACTTATACAGTGCAGGACATGTGTTTCGGCTTTTCAGCTTCGTTAGTTGCACGGGGCCTATCCGTTTAGTCAGTTCCTCGGGAATCTACCCCTTATATAAAGGAATCGACGACGAACTTTATACACTCAGCGCACGTGAAGAGTATCAGCGGGGCGTTCTTTCAGAGCGATAGTCGATTGAACGTTATTGCTACATATGCTCTGTAACAGTCTTAAGCCATGAAATCGAAAATCAGTCACTCTGAACACCACAATGATTCTTTCACCGTACATTGAATCTGAAATGTTCGTCGTCGATTCCTCCATATAAAGGGTAGATCCCTAAGGAACTGAATGAACACAAAGGCACTGTGCAACTGACGAGGCTGGAAAGCCAAAACACGTGTCTTGCAGTATATAAGTGCCCATAACAGACCTCATGGAAGGCTCAAAATACAATTTCAGATCATATTCAGCTTCCACTCGAAAGTTTAGTGAAGTAATAGAATTCGGCCTGACTGATGAGATCTTAATAAGTTTCAACAAGGACAAAGAAGCTTAGAAATTCCAGGGAGGGAGGGAAAGGGGGCAGGTCGTGAAGTCAACATGATGAACGATCTATATCGAGAGTTGAGCAGGAGGAAACGAGCGACTTGGGAAACGTTATGGGCATTGAAGATGTTGTGAAGAGGAAAAATAACATCGAACTCCGTGCCCACCTTCTCGACTCAACGATTATTCTTGCCCTAACGTATGCAGCAGAAACCTGGTAGCTACTTAAGCAGGAAGAAAGATTACTTGGCATTATTGAATGCGGCAGTCGAAAGGTCGATGCTAGGAGTATCCCGTATCTTGCACATGAGAGAAAGGATCCGAAGTTACGACCTACGTCAACGACATCAGAGACGCCGTTCTACACACCAGGATATCGAAAATAAAGTGGGCCGGACACGTGATGCGCTTCAGCGACAACCGATGGACGAGAGCCGTCACCGACTGGATTCCTCGGGATGACACGCGCTCTACAGGAAGGCCACCGACCCGTTGGTCCGTTTTCCTCAAGAAAGCTGTAGAAGAAAGATATGATGCTCAGCGGATCCCTAGAGCGTGGAAGACCCACTGGGCTACTCTTGCACGCGATAGGGAAAAATGGGAGTGTTGCTGGTACCAGCTCGAATTACTCGACGATTAATGGGATGACACGTGATACAGGTGAAAACGTCCAGGCGGCGGAGTAGCATTTTATGCGTGAAATGTGATCTTCTTCTCGCTCTTACAGCGTTCTATGATAGGCTTTTGAAAAACCGTTTACATTGTTGAAATCCTCGAAATTTGGGCTATCTAATAATTAATGAAACTTAGCAAAGGGCCATAACGAAGCCCCAGCCGAGTAAATGAAGAAAACTGAGTGTGAAACATAATTTTATTTTTGCTGTTGTGCCGTAATCAAAAGGTTTTGCTAGGAATCAAACAAATCGTTGAAATTGCAAAATTTGAGCTTTTGAATGACTACCACATGTCTAAGATAGAGCTTTTATACAGCGAGAAACCCTTCAGACAATCGTATACCTCAGCTGATACACGCCGTCCCTAAGGGATCGGTAATCAATGTATTAAGGAAGATACCATTGATTGGTATTGTCGAGAATGAACATCGATTAACAACTAAACGCCTTTGGCGCAGATCTAGAAGAAAATGCAACATCCACATCTTTTTTTTAAAACATGTATTAGGTAGGTGGAAAAGGATTTGCGGTTCATGCATTGTCGAGACGCACCGCTTGTATTCGAATATGCCATAGCACGAAGATAACATGAACCTGTAAAGAATATTTTTTGTACCAGAGTTTGATGCTTGATTTGGAGTTTCTTTCAGACTGGAGATGCAATTCTAAACTTAATACGAAAGTCGCACTTTCATAGCACCCGCCGAAGGGCATATCGATCGACGGCCGTGTTGAAATCGCCACATCTACTCTGACTGCGCCCAGGTCTCCTTTTTTGAGATAAATGAGCTTTAAGTGTTAGCAAGCGAAGGCTGACAGAAAACCGTTCACCGTCCAATATTTCAAATCTCGTTAGCCCTCGTCAACCAAAAATGAACTTTAAACTGCACCGCGATTATAACACTTAGCTACTATATAGCAAAACGCACGAAGATTCATTGGAATATCTATCCTAATTAGTCTGATAAATAGTTTACCTTCTCTATTGAAGAATCGTCTGGAAACTGACTTTTCGGACGTCTGAACGTCTCTGGTCGCCGAGTTGATTCGCCGGCCGCCGTTGTCCGAGTGGCAATCGCGTTCCGCCGTCGCGTGACGTCGGTTGCGATTTGAGCGTCTTTCAGATGTTGGACTACCGTGTTGCACTTTTTTTGATCTCGAGCATGCTACCATGTCATCATGTTAAAACATGTTATTATCTTATTACATTATCAGAGGGTTAATGTTTTTGAGAAAATTTCGGTTGTTATTTTATGTTTGACGTAATTCATTCATTGCATTGTATCAGCTCAAATAAAATAATATTTCTCATTCATAGATTCAAAGGTGCAACGGCTCTGCACACGCTCCCGGAAGGAGTGAGATCTGGGTCTAAATACCGGCTGACGCAGGTGTTTTTGCACACCACTCTACACTACTGGGTTTATTCTAACATCATACTACCGTAATACGCGTGTCAAATAAAATGAATTCTGATTGATTATCAAAGATTTCTCCCCAAACAAACTTTTCTTCCGGACTTTAGAATATATTCGATAGCTTGAATCTCGGCCATTCTATTGATGCCATTGCTTTTTGAAAAGAACCTTTTGATGCGCTGTAGCATCGAAAAGGATGTCGAGCTTTGCGTAACGTGAAATGGATGCTAAACAATCGGAATATGGATAGGATTTCGCAACTTTGGTACTGAGCCCCAGGGTTTTTTCGGTGGCAAATTTGCAAAACTCAGTCTTCTTCTGGTTGTTACATCGCACTAAGACGTCTTTTTCAAAAATCAAATAAATGATACAAATTGTCTAGATTGAAGCTATCGAATGGTTACTAACAGTCTATAACAAAAGTTTGTTTAGCGAGAATTATTTGAATGAAAAGCATATATTCATTGTTGCTGTTACTGTTCCATTATAAAGTTATTTTGAAAATAAAACCCCTCACTGAAATTTTCTGATTTCAGTCATTGAATGACTATTCAAACTGTGAAAGAAACAAAAAATGCGCATCATCTGGGAGGTCCAAACAAGGTGCGGATAGCGGAAAAGTACCACCATGCTAGCACGATGAGGCCTGAAGGCCGAAGCACTTGTCTAGCAATGTATAAGTGCCATAACAGACGTCGTGATGGATCAAGATATGTTATCAAAATACGTACTATTTCTAGCAAAATCTATAGAAACTGTAGAGTGGAACGTTTTCAAACTGTCTACTACTAATTCATTTTGTGCTCTTAGTCAGAATCTACTGTTATTTGACTCCAAAGTTCTGGCAAATATATATCAAATCTAGATGAAACAACTATAGAATTCATTATCTAACACGTAGACAGCCGCGTGTGCATAGTGCTTACCTCCTCAGTACATTTTAACCCAATATACAGACGTCTACAGACGTTTCGTGGTGTTTAATCTCCGTACGATGATTTAAGACAGCCCTGGATTTCTCTAATCAAACTCATAGAGCTCGTACAAAGCACTTCGACCTGGTCTTCGTCATAGCTTGGAGTTGATACATGAGACCTAAGAATTGAGATAATAGGAAACGAATGCGTAACTTATAACTTAGCTTCGATGTTTCAAAGTAGCAATTTACTATGCCAGCAAAGGTATGACTTGAGTTTTTTTTTCTGCTGGGGATATAAATGTGTAATAAATCTAAACATGATCCGCAATGATAAATGCCTCGTTGTAACATACGAATGGCATAATGTATACTGCTGTTATTTTGATATGAAAGGAGTATTGGCAGTACATGTGATCTCTGCACATTTGGTGTTCATCTCTACAACTCAGTGGAAGACTATATTAATTACTATGTTGAAAAGTTATCTCATTATTGGCGCGATGGAAACGTAGTGGTGATTTGATCTGTTGAAGAATTAGAGGTGTTTGGTTAACTGTATTGCAGTTGTACTGATTTTTCCGGCCTCTGAAGAGGAAACCGACGAGACGTCGGCTGTTCAATTGAATTTTATTCTGACAGCTTCTGTTATGGTTAGTCGAGAAAACTGCGAACCTTCGAACAATATCGAGGACAATACCTTTCTGTTGACGGACAAGGAATTCTGAATGAACGTCCTTTGCTCGACGAAGACTTTGGAAAAAAGAAGAAAACTTCTACACTAGACTAGTAGTAACCACTCGAAAGCTTCAATCCCGGGAAATGAAAAATGTGCATGTTTTTTAGAAAGGCCTTCTTGCTCGTAGTAGAACCAGTAATATTATTCTGTTCCACACACTCACACATTATCGCTCTTCTACCACGCCGGGCAGAGCTCTTGCTTTGAACTATCAAGGATGATTAGACAGCGTGCATCTCAAGAGTTTCAAAAGTGTAATTGTTATCCAGAAAACTGTCCTAGAGGGCTATAGTGGGAAAACTAAACTGTTCCACACGCAGTCTCAGTTTATTGTGAGATTCTTCGCTGTGCATTTGGAAATTTTTTTTTCCGTTCCATAAAAATTGAGGTCTTTGCATTGAGATTATAGAAGATCTTGTGTTACCGTTTTGCGGGCTTATGCTTTTCCTTCCCATTTCATATTCCCAATTGAATCCTCTAGTGAGCCTGAGTCCATCCACTTTTTCTTCAAGGCGGAGATCAACTGTAAATTCAATAACAAAAATCACACTACACATGTGAATCGTCCCAACACAATCTGCCGATCACGCATCGATCCACGCCATTAGCACAGCCTAGCGACAAGGAATGCGCGGCGTTCTTGAAGTGCAGCTTTATTTCCCTACTGTACTGCAGTAAAACGATTTTCAGTAAACGAGTGCAGTATTGCATTACCGAAACTTACGCTATCGAACGGTTACTGATAATCTACGTAAAAGCTGTTCCCTGTGAGAAAGCGCATGTGTGAAATGAAGCTTATATTCTCGGCTACAGCGCCGTAAGAAGACTTTGAGAAAAAAAATATATTATATATATTTTTATTTATATGTTCGAAATCTTGAAGATTTTACGCTATCAAATGATTATTGCTATTTTGAGGAATAACTCCACCACGCGATATTTAGGCAACAGTAGTGGGCAACTTGTGTAAAACACATTTTCCGATTTCTTCAAGGTATTTTTTGATTTTTTTCAGGGTAAAACATTTGAATGATTATTGAAAGTTCAGTGTAAATTCTTTTTGCAACAAAGAATGCCCTCAAAAAATTCCTATGCAAAAACGGAAAAGTCAGGAATAACAAGGTTAATAGATAGACGATACTGGAAGCTATTAACAAACGTGAGCAGCAAGGTTTCAGTATGCTCAGTAGTTAACTTTTAGCCATGCATATGGTCTGTTACGAGCACTTATAAGGTGAAATACACGTATTTTGGTCTTTCCAGTTGCACAGTAAATTTTCTTCCAGTCAGTCCCGCGGAGACCTTCTCTTAACATAGAGGATTCGACGACGTATGTTTTACACGCGCCGATGAATGATAAAACCACCGAACGGGCAGTGTTGTACACAACATTTACTTTTCCGTTTTCGAGTATTTTTTGAGACCACACTCAAACTTCAATATTTTAGAATTTCAAGAGCAAGAATTTCACGGTTATCAGCCAAAAGCAAGCGAGTGTGGAACACTGTCCGGTCAGTGATTTTATCACTTATGGGAGCGTTTAGAACGTTCGTCGTCTACTCCTCTATGTAAAGATTGGATCCCGGAGGAACTGAGTGAACGAAAAGGCATCGTGCAATTAGCGAGGCTGGAAGACTGAAACACGTGTACTGTACTGTATAAGCGCTCATAAGAGACCACATGTATGGCTCAAAATAAATAACACGCTGAAAAATTGAGCGTGGTCTCAAGAAACACTCGAAACAAAAAGTGACAAGCTCTTCCAGTGTTAGACGGTAACGGATGAAGAAACGACCACTCTCGCTGTCAAGAATTTTCATAAGAGTGTCAGCACTCATCCGAAAGCTTAATTCCTCTAGCTACTGCGCTATGTGGACGTTTTCTGCTAAAAATTCTTAGGAACGCTGTGAAATTCAAAATAAAACAAAGTTTCACACCGACCGTGCATTTTTACTATTAGTTCGATTTAGATACGAAAATCATAAGAATGGGTAAAAAAAATCTTGTTGTATCAGAGCCATATATTTGTTCGCAGTTTTTTTGCAATGCGGAGAAAAATCTGTATAGAGGACTGGATGTCATTTTGATTCCGTTGTTTGTAATTAAAGAAAAGCACCCGCAGATCGTCCTAACACCATTTGCCTTAGAAAATACAAGGGGAGAGTGACCCATTCCACCACTAGATCCTTTCCATATCACACTGTCAACAAGTGCACAGCACTTTCCTTAAGAGCAAGCTCAAGCCTTTGACCAGCTTGAACCTCTAACCCACAAAGAACGGTAGTTTTCCGTCATCTGCTCGCCACTTCTACCCTTCAAAAAAGCTTATTTTGCGCTTGTTCTTGTTGATTAAGTAACCATTCGGTAGCTTAAATCAAAAAGAACTTGGGAAGTGTAATCCAGCTACAAAAAGGCCTTGTTAATGCGCTGAAAGAGCAAAAATAATATTACTCTCATTCAGAGATTTGTCACTTATCAAAGCATTCCTTCGGAAGTTTGAGTAAACATTCGATAGATCAAATCTTCAGGATTCCAATGGTCTAATTGGTTTTCAAAATGGGTCACGTATTACGCTGTAACAGCCAAAAGAAGAATGGGTTTTCGCGAAATTGGATCACTCCTATTATCCGTTCCTCACTTCGATATCTTGAAAAAACGTATTTTTTGGTCGTTCTTAGTGTCCAAATAGCTATTTCATAGATCAGATTATGAGAATTTCACTGGCTAATTTCACGTTCAGAAAGACCTTCCTATCGCGCTGAAAGAGCGAAAATAAATCTTCGTTTTCTCATTAAGATTTCTCGCTGACGCGGAGCTTTCCCTATTGAGTATCAAAAAGTAGTCAACAGATGAGATCTTGGGGATCCCAAAGATCTAGTTAGTTCTGAATATAATTTTCGTATCACGCTGTAACAGCTAAAAAAGATTGGGTTCGCAAACTGGAAAAAAAGCGTCGAGTGCAAAACCCAGTTTTCTTTGGGTTCTTATAAAACACTGGTAAAATCCCTTCAAAAAACCAGAAAATTATTAGGATCCCTGAGATTTGATCTAATGTTTAGCTTTCAAAACTACAAGAGAGAAGTCTTGGTCAGCGAGAAATATTCAAATGAGGAACACGTTATTACTTTTGTCCTTTCAGGCGCAACAACAAGGTCTTTTTGAAAGTGAAATGTACCACTCAAATTCTTTGATTTAATCAACTAATTATTTAAACATTGGAAACAATCAAAAAACAAGTTTTTTCCCAATGGATCGAAGTAAAGAAAGGGTAGCTTAAGTAATCCGTTTTATGCGAAACCTGATCTTCTTTTGGCTGTCACAGCGTAATACCAGGTCCTTTATAAAAATCAAATAAATCGTCGGAATCCTAAAGCATTGGTTCATCGGTTGATTGGTGAAACCCCAAAGGAAATGCTTTCGGCGGAGAGAAATCTTCTGATGAGAAACAAAATTTTCTTATTGCTCTCTCAGCGCAATAAGGATTTTTTTGAAGATAAAATAAACCATTCAAATTCTTTTGATTTGCGCTATCGAACGACTATTTGAACATCGAAAAAGCAAGAAATGCGTTTTCCCACGCAAGGTCGAAGTGGCGAGCAGATAACCGGAAAGTACCCAAAAAAACCAACAATATTAGTGAATTTATTCAAGAATATCTGCTGAAAATGGAATGAGATGATGAATGCAGACCCTTCGTGGCCAGCACCAGATAATACAGTATTGTGAGCAAGTAGCTTAACCATAGTCACACAAAGACGTGTGCCAAATCCTTAATGGTGTGATCACTCTTGCTTCCACTCACTTCTACAACATCTATCGTCATAGCGGAATCACATTGTCTTTGACAGTGGGCTAACTAGGACATATCACGTATTCTCTGAAAGAAATCCATGCACACTGTTGCGCACATCTTTGTCTTTCTACTATTAAGGAGTGTTATCCGGAGACGAGCGATAACAAAGCTCTGAATCTCAGGCGGTGTTGAATTCATGTTGAAGCCATATCGGCGACGCAGAAAGTGACAGCGGACCAAAAGCCAAGATGATGTAGAGGTAGAAGGCTTCCCTTGCATGAGTGAGAGCCCGTTCAACTCCCGCCTGGAGTTGAAGGTTCAGCGTATCACTGAACATCTTCGAATATATATATATATATATTATGTATGCATATATAAATATATATATGTACATATATATATATATATATATATATATATATATATATATATATATATTATATAATATATAATCTGACAGTGTTTTAACTTTTCAGAAGTCTGGTAAGGCATTTCTCGTACTAGATTAAAAAGAAAGTTCCCATCGTCTGATAGAACATTCAAAATTTATGCATATATTCAGATAGCAAACAACAACAACTATTCTCCAGCATACAGGCCATCATTATCCACCACTTTTTGTCATCGGTTTCGCCCGGTTTCGGATCTGATCGAAGTTCCACTCCTTCGGCTTTGAATCAAAGAACTCTTGACGTGCGTCTTGAACTTCATCGAAGGAATCAAACCGGCGACCTTCCAAGAAGTGTTGCATTGATCGGAGAAGGCCGTAATCAGATGGAGCAACGTCCGGATTATAGTGTAGATGAGGTAGATTCTCAACTCCGTCCAATTTCTCAAACTTTGCTCTGGTCTTCTTGGCTGTGTGTGGTTGTGCGTTGTCCTGCCGAAACAAAGCGCGCTTTCGACGAACATTTTGTTCCTAGGACAACTTCTTTCTGCAGCAGATATAGATAAATTATCAACAGATGCGCAAGAAGTAGACCTTTCAAATGATATTAAAATCACACACGATTTACGCGAAAAAACGACATTCCCATCTGAACGATAGAAATTTTTTTTTCCAAGCAAATGATATGCGCACGTTTCAGCGTGTTCTCGCATACATCATCAGTACATGCCTTCCAATTCACCCTTACAACTGATGATAGCGGCGCCGAAGATGTACCGCTCCTTCCCAAGTGAAAAGACCACTTGATATGGTGTTCTTCTCAGAGTGATTGCTTGCCAATTGCATGGCTTACGGCTGTTACGGAACTTATTTAACAATACCTTTTAATCGACTATATTAAGACTACTTGAAGATCCAACAAAATGTGATAAAACGTTTCAAGCCCTCCAAAGGTTTGGCAAAAGCACCCGTAGTGGTATAAATACTGATAAGACGTGCGAGAATACGCCAAAACGTACTGGCTGATACATATTCGGCGCTGCCACCATTAGCTGTAAGGGTGAACAGAAAGGCATGTGGTTCTGATGAGGCGTGGCGAGGATATGCTGAAACGTACGTATGCTACTAGAGATGCCTTTGTCAGACTTTTGAAAGGCTCAAAACATTCTAGAAGATTATACTGAAATTTCAACGAGGTTTCAAGATAGCCAATTAAAAGGTCTTGTTACATTCGGATTTTTTGAAAATTTCTTATAGATTGCATAAGTAACGTTACTCATATATTCAGCATTTCAGTAGAAATTTTGGCGATCCAAAGGCGGTGCAAAACTACGTGATGATCAGTAGGTGTTTCTTTCGCTACTTTCCTAGATTCAGTTTGTGGAGAACACTTCGCTCTAGCCAGCTGATCTGATTATTTCTGAAAGCAGACCACTGTTTGCGACTCGTTTGTCTTCAAATGTCTAAATCAGATCCAGCTCCCTATAATCACTATGCAATTCGTGTACTTAGTGCACATAAATACTATAATTATTTCAATAGAAAGAAAGTGAGCATTTATATTACAAATTGCAGCCTCTCAATCTCGAACCACTGATCACAAAACTCCGAAGCCTGGTTAAAAGTACACACAGATTACTAACGATTTTCATACAAAACGTATGAGTGTCTAAATTCTTGTTCAAAGGTTCTTGCGATTACAATCAATTCTATTAAACAACTGAATAAACTTATTACTTCTCGAAATACCTATTTTAAGCAGAGAAAGAGGGTTCTTTTGGGTTATAAAGAGACGAGGTGGCTCAGATGTCTGGCTACAAACACACGTCGTTGGTGTTCGGAAAAGCCTCTTTTTGACGTTTCCAGAAGCCTTTGCATATTTCTCGCCGGACAGAGCTCTCTCTTTGAGCTATTGGTATTCACTGGATAGCGTAATGTTTGCACAGTCCAACGCTAAGCTTATTTTCTGGAAAAGCCAATTCCCTGCAGTGCATCAGGGAAAATAAGTTGAATTCACATACGCGAGCAAGTGGTTTTAAACCGATTCACGGGCCGCTAGGTGAGGCGGCTAGGTAGGTTAGCGCTGATCGGATCAATTTTCGAGCATATGAACGTGTGGAGAAAATCGCTCGTATCCCAATGACTTCGAGTCACTACGTGAAGCAATTAGGATGGCCTGGCCTTCTAAATTCCATCCAAGGGAGCATAACGATGACTATTTATCCGTATTTAAGGCAAAAATAAAAGTTTTTTGCTGTAAAGTCACATGTTCTATGAAGCGCTTTTCCTTCAAAGCGGAGAAACGATTCCTAATTGAATAACAGAGTTTGCGTTTCTATAACACCAATCGAAAACCGACCAATCATTGCATCGGCCGACCGCCTCACCCAGCAGCTTGCGAACCAGTCAAAGACCACTTGCTCGCACATGCAAATTCAACCTTAATCTCGTCTTGCTGCGTTGCAGAAAATCATCTTTCCAGAAAACAAGCAGAGCGTTGGAATCAGCAAACATTACGTTATCGAATGATAACCAATGGTCCAAAGAAAGAGCTCTGTCCGGCGAAAAATATGCACGTGTGATACATAATGTTATTTTCGATTTTAGACCGTTATAAAGGGGTCTATTCAAAGATCGGTCATGTATGACTCTAGCCAGGATTCAAGCTTTCTAATGATAACTAACACTCCTATGTATAGCTAGCTCCTCTCTAGCGAATGAGGTCGGCTACTCCTTCGATCCTTTATAACCAAGAAGAACCGAAAAGAAAACAAGCTTTGCACGTATAATATATAAACCAGTATGATAGCAGACTTGAAAGAAGGACCTGTACAAATTGACCATGATATCGAAAAAGATCACTGACATTACAAGTAAACTTCAATCCTCTCCTTCAGAAGGCTTGTATTCCTCGTCATCTGCTTCATCACTTTTTCTCTTTGACACCTTCACATTGTGAGATTTTTGATGAAATATGAATGAAATCGCACCACAGTTGAACACAGATCGCAAAATTGGATCGGCAATCTGTAAAATTAAATTCTCATTAGATAAACTGCTCTCCATGCGTAGAATGTTAGAATGTACTAGTAAAAAAAAAACTCGAATAAAAACTTCTTTGCACTTAAAAAGCAATTTTCAAAAATTTACAGGAAAACCTCGCCTTTCGCGCTTCTTTTTGTGATGATACCACAGTGCCAGATCCGATGTGCAGTCAGCAGTTTCTGGTGGATCCATGGTTTCGACGCCGTTCAAGCAACGTTTGCATTTCAATCTGGAGTGATACGACTCAACACAAAACTTCATAGATCGAGCGCTCAGAATAGGTGAGCGTAAAGAATGGAAATTGCTCTCGGGTTTGATCATTCCTTGAGAAAAGCACCATGCATAGTTCATCAAGCACTGTTTGGAGTAACTGAATGCATATCTGGCCTATACATTGACTACTAATGGCTGTTATGCCCCCACACAAGAGTGGTACGAGTTCACCGACCTCAAATGAATAGATGGCTTCGTGAGCCTTCAACGCAGGTTGAACCATTACCACGTGCGTACCGCACACGTCATTAACCGCTGCACTACAGGCGCCTCGTAGCGAGTATGTAAGGTTAAAACGTATCCAATCAACCTACTTTATGTGAGTATCTGATGCGGTTTCTGTCTCAAGCCTGAAGAGCTCTTTCAGCTGATCGGAACTGAAGTGTCGAGCGACATCCTGCCCAGCGTCGACGACACAAGACGACAATGCCTTTTTGTGAGTCTGTCGTTGAAACATCTTCTCTTCAATTGAACCAGTCTGCAAAAAATATTTTGATATTTACGAGGGAAAAAAAAACGATGTTCGCCACTTATAACTTACTGCTAGGAGTCTGTATATGAAGCAATTCTTCTTCTGACCGTCACGCCATACACGAGCCATTGCCTGATCGTCATTTGCTGGATTCCAATCAGGATCGAACATTACCAATCTAAATGCAAAACTCGTAATTCATTCAATGAACATCACGTTTTAACTCACCGATTAGCACCTATTAAGTTCAAACCACAGCCACCAGCCTTAGAAGAAAGTAGGAAACAGAATTCACTGCTCTGAAGAACAAATTTTATTCTAGAGTAAGATGAAGTCGAAGCGACTGTATGAAATATCTAACCCAATTGTCATGATTGACATTCTCTTGGTTGTTCTGCTACTACAGCGCTATTATGATTTTACAACTAAATATCCGAGGATGCTGAGTGGCATGCAAAACTCTGCACTCCACGCGGGACTTAACTCTTTCGGAAGCGTGAACTCACGGCCTCTGCACTTCCAACTGACAACTCTGGACGGTCTGCCCTATCCCCACTCTATCTCTAAACCCCGTGTGTTGCGTCTAACAATGGTAAGTTGAGGATGAGAGATGCAAAGGAGGTGTAGCAGACCTTCCAGAGTTACCAGTTAAAGAAGCAGAGGCCGTGAGGCTACGGTCCCGAAGAGGTTAAATCCGTGATCCACGCATAAGGGAGGGGAAGGGAGGGTGCTAGCATTAGACCCCCGAAGCCAACGTTATGTCACAACTTTTTCTTCATGTAGTAAAAAACGAAAAGGCGTTTTCTGCGCAGGCGAGAATCTCTAAAAACTACTAGTTTTCTTTGTATGACATATCCTCAAGTGGTCAGCCAAAGACAGTTTTAACCAACTCAGCCATCTTCCCTCCCCTCAACAGAATCTGGATTAGAACAGTTTGTTATACGGGTTTAAAATAAACCGGAAAAGACCATGCAACCTGCTATCCCACTAAACTAAATCCAGAGAATGGGCTCAAACCTTACTGCGAAAAAATTGAGACTTGTAGATCCAGTATACTTTCAGCCTAACTTTCCACTTTAAGCAGTTATGCAGTGACATCACGTCAGTATGATTGAAATCGTGGAAGATATTGAGCGTGAAGGGAAGAATTCTTGTCAAATGGTTCATCAAAACAGAGACTGACAAAATTACAAAAACTTCAAAAGAGAACCCCAACCTGTGGGTCGTTGAACTTCTCCACAATCTTCGATCGTTGTTTGATTGACATAGAGCCGTCAAGACGAACGTAGCCGTATCCTCGAAGCTTACAAAGCTGCAAAGACTTGAGTGAGATCGGTAAAGGAAAACCCATCAAGGAAAATAAGAAATCTTCACCTCAACAAACTGATCCATGTTTGAGTGTAATTTGAGACAAGCACAAACTTATCATTGCAAGTTTTTCGAGTCACTGCTAAGATGTAGTCCAAAACCTGAAACAGCGAAAATAATGTTTGCGATTGTCTTCACACTGAGACCGCGTCAAAACTTTGAATTTATCACCTTCATTTTCCCAGATAGCGAAGGATCGAACTTCTTGCTAGAAAGGTCGGAAATTTGGTCAAAACAACCTAAACCACGGGTTATTTTCAATAGAAAAAAAACCACAAGACTATGTGTGTAAGACAATGCACAGGTATTGACCCTATGCGAACGGCGGGTCAGCAAATTGTGAGACGACATTTGGAGGTCTTTTTCGCCAAACAGAGCTCCTTCAACTGACTTTCAACAGTCATTCGATAGCATGAAAACGACGATTTTGACATCGTATTCGGTTCCTATATAGGCTTTCCTGTGCGCTGTTTTAACGGAATAACGAGAATCGCGCGCAGGTCGGAAATCGTGCAGTGATCAACTGCTGCGTCAGAAGGTTAACTGTTATTCAAAGAAATGATATGACCGAATTTCATCGAGTCATTAACCCTTTCGGGACCATGGACCCATGGCCTGTGCATCTCCCACTAGTAACGCTGGACGATGTGTCCCCCTCCTCTGTATCTCTATCCCCAGCGTAGGAACCACTTCGTCTCATTCCTCTCTGTCACTCGGAACCCTGCTCATTGGGATAAAGGTTGCTGGTTCGATCCCCCCACGACGCTTCACTGCAGCTAATCCGGTGTTACCTTCTTGACGTCGATTGATACTGAATGTTCTTCTATGACGTAATTGTTGTAGCAAAAATTCACTTGTCCAACATTTCACTACATTTTGATACAAAACGTAGATGTAAAGGGCAAAAACACATATCCAACTTTCTTCGCTCTGAATGACAATTTGGTATTTTCTAATGTTATTTAGTTTACAACTACATCTGACCTACCTAAATGTCTTCAACCACGGTGAAGCGTCGTAGTAGGGGATCGAACCAGCAGCTTTCTTCCCGATGAACGAGGTGACAAGTGACAGAGAGGGGTGAGACAGTGACCTTTGCGCTGGGAGTTAGAGATGAAGGAAAGGTGGAGCAGACCGTTCACCGTTACTAGTCAGAAGTGAAGAGGCCGTGAGTCCATGGCTCACTCAGGGTTATTAAGTTTCAGGTACTTAGGGGCGTTCTCCTTAAAGAGAAGCAGAATCACCAACCATTATAATTGCCTCCGGTCTTCTGCAACTCTTCATAAATCAGAGAAGGATGATTGCATAGTTTCTTTAGCCGAGTAATGAAGGATAATGCAGAAGCTGAAGTTCCATTCTCCTAAACGATTCTGATTTACAAACAAAATAAACGGGTCCATTACTGAAATTGACTGAAATTGAAAAGAGAGATGCCTTTTCGCGCTCCATTGCTCTGTTTATCCCTTCACATTCAATTATCTTATTGTAAATTGAATTCTGAAGATCCGTGTTACGGCAGCAGATGATGTGCTCATATTTCACCTGCAATATTCCATATATGAACTTTCAATCAATTCGCTATCATGTTGATTTTTAGCCTAGCACGCGGCGCTGTCGACCGGCTGACGGGTCACGTTCTGATGACAGTGTCGTAGTTTCCTTATGAAATTTAAGTTTTCTTGTCACTAAACGGCGTCTGCCATCATTAGAAGTAGGTTATGACTGGAAAAACTTCAGGAAGTTACTGATAGTAGAAACAACCCCAATGTATCCTAATAAACATCTAAAAACTCAACTGTTCGTCAGAGACGACACTGCGCACTTCGTAAAAAAATTTGTAATGAATGATGCTTTTGAATATCGATATCCTCCTTCGGGAGATATGTTTATATTGTACGATCAAATAGAATTCTTTTTATTTAACCGCTTTTAGCGATGGTATGATATAGCTAAACCCAGTGATGTGGAGTGATACGCAAAACTTTCGCATCAGGCAAGACTCGAAACCGCATCTGTATCCGGGAGAGCGTGCTCTTACTCATTGTACTAATGATGCCGGTTTGCTCATCACTATGCACCTATCTGTCCGCAACCAACCGTCTACGGTTTGGCCCAGGTAGTCGCTATCGACATGAAACCCAGTCAAGCTGACAGATACTGAGTATCGGCTGACCAAAAAAAAATTCCATTTAATCAACCGCTTCTATTCTAATCACTGGATATAACTACACCATAATTCCACTGCAAAAAGCGTTCAAGTAATAGAATTCTTATATAACTTAGAGAATTGAGTGGTGAACAAAAACACGGCCTCAGGCGGGAATCGAACCCACGTTTCATCCTATCCGGGGACGCGTGCTCTACCACTACACCACTGAGGCACATTTGCCCGACCACTCATTCTTCTACATCTCAATGTTAGCTATCAGCTACCAACCTTTGACAGGTTTGGTCGGGTATGCGATTTCGCTTTATAAACCCAGTGTTTTTGTTCACCACTCAATTCTCTAAGTTATATAAGAACATGATAACACTGCGAGAAAAGCGGTGAAAATACTGTAATTTCGAAGTAATAGAATTCTATTAGTGGATTCCTACAGATTCACAACCAGCCTTATCCACCAAAAGAAAAAAATTAGTGATAACAGAATATCTCGTGCTCCCACCCTAAACAACGCCTCCCTGTCCCTGCTATTAAGCAAACTCAATATGGGGCGCGGGCCACTTATGGAGCGGGCAACATCGCCGAAACGTATCAATCACGTAATTGCTCTGAACATTCTCACAGCCTTCACACAGCATTGTAAAGCTGCTAATATTAGGTGTTGTATGAATGATCAAACAGATGGAATAAGGATAAAATTAACCACAAAAAGTAACAATAAGTACTAAGCTTGTACCGGGTGCGCACACACTACAGTAAGCCCCGCTATGCCGAGACGCGTCGCGGTATTTAGTGGCTCATTTATGGCACATGCGGTACCAAAAGTGTTGAAAATCCACTACACCAAGCGTCCATGACTAAGTCCCTTTGAAAATTTATGCAGCCAAAATGATCTATGAGAACAAAAAAAAAAAGAATTCTACCGGCAGATAATTCGTCAACAAAGTACTGGTCCTTCGAATGATACATCGCTCTACGAGCGCCACCATCTCCTTTGTTGTCTCTTCTCCCTTCTTCTGTTCGTCTTCAGTTGCATTACCGTCTCGACCACTGCGTAGAGGATATCTCGAGATATTTTCAAGATTGAATGAGATTATTTAGAAATCCTACCGTAGAATCGGATTTTCGAAGCGTTTCCTAAACTCGCCAGCTGAGCCAAACAATCCTGGATTCACAAAATTCACCAAACTGGAAAAGCCATCCGTCAACTCCCATATTCAAAAACCATGAAGAGCTCTCCCTCTGGCTCACCTGTAGTATTCCAGCAGATCGTTCTGTATCGGAGTGCCGGAAATAAGCACCCGTCGGCAACATTGCAGTCCATTCAAGGCTTGATATGTAAGGTTATCGTTGTTCTTCAATCGATGACCCTACACATCTGTGTTGATGCACGAAACCACAATTTTTTGATGGAAAATAGGTATTAGTTTGGTTGTCTGTAAGGTTTCCTATCGCCATTCAGATCAATCAGAATGTCAAAATTGAATGATAAATCGTTTTTTCGCATTTTACTTTCATATATCTGTCAAGCAAAAATGAAGTATGATCTACATGAGATCCTTATTTTACCGAAATAGTAGCAGGTTCTACGATATTATAACTATACATCCAAAAATGCTGAATGATACGGAAAACTTTGAAACTCAAGCGGTAGTCGAGCACGTGATCCACGTTCTCCAGAGGAGCGTCAAACTGAATGCCGGTTGGTTACCGATAGCTCCAAAATTTTATATTGCAGAAAAAGTGGTATTAGAACAGAAGCCCTAATTTCGCACGGTTAAGTAAGCCTGGTGACGGTAAGTTGCTGACACCTCCGATATCTGGCTTAGCAGAGAGAATGATTGCATTAAGATGTTTTATAAGTTCTGGCATTAGCGCAATAAACACCAACTTTATTAACCACAAGTAATTAAAATTGCACGATTTTCGTACAGTTCAAATGTGCATTTTCTTGCGTAGATTTTGGCACACAGTTTGTCTATACTTACTTTAAGATGGATCTGTTTTAGAAACAAATTCGCTCGCTACTCACGCACGAATGACGCGTAGGAAAAATGCTAGGGAAGCGGCGCGCAAGATTAATGGAACTTCCCACAGACGGCCCGAGCGCGCTGACCTTCTAGACTGTTCTCTTCACCTCCGAACTTCGCAAACCACTTCCAAGCTGTCCTTTCTGCAGCTGTCTCATCGCCCCAAATTCCATTAATATTGCGCTCTGCCTCACAACCATTTTCCCCTACGCGCCATTCGCGCACGAACAGCAAGCGAAATTGTTCCCAAGACAGCCCCATCTCAAAGCAAGTATAGGCAGGTTGTATAGCAAATGTTCGCAAGCAAATGCACAATTAATCGATACTAAAATTACGCACTTTGATTGCTTCTAAATAATAAGTTCAGTGTTGATTGCGCTAGTGTAAAAATTTATGAAACGACCTAATAAAAACAGAGCCCCAGCAGTGCAGTAGTTAACCAAACTCATTGACGGTTGCTTGCTGAGAGCTTCAACGCCTCATATGGCAGAGATACTGGCAGCTAAACAAGAGCTTTAGTAGTGCAGTATATTTGCCCCGTGCTCCAGGAAGGACGAATCGCGAATTCAACTCCTAACCCGGGCTCAAAGCCTAGCATGTCACTCAACATACATGGATAAAAATGAAGCAGAATAGGCAGACGAGATGTCAATTCCCACCTCATCGCATATTACCATCCCCACTGCACTCGAGTGAAGAATCTTCGCATATAAACGAAACGTCTCATAGGAAATAATCAACACAGGAGTGGCAGCTCGCACCCTCCCGTCACTCATATATGCAGCTAAAACAAAAATTACGATGATGGTACCAGGTCTTAACAATAGCAACAGCAGTTTAGAATCTTTTACCGACTAAGTTTGCTAGTTATCTCCTCTTTATTACCGGAATCCATCGGCAATGCGGATACGCGCTGACCAAGCCATTTCTTGATCTCTTTGTCCCAGTTCTGAAATCATGCAAAATTCCCAATAACAATCTAGAAAAATCATCATTTCACCGCTCTAATAGCAGTTTCATGATGCTCTGACTATAGACCAGATGATACTAAGTGATGTGCAAAACGCACGACCCTAGGCGAGAGTCGAATCCGCGTCTCATCCACACCGAGGCGCGTGCTATCACTACTACACGGGAGACCACTGTTCTACGACCAAATTTCTTCCGTTATAAAGCATTGGAGCTGCCGGCAACTGGTTTGACAGCGGAGCAGCGGCTTAGGTGGTGGAGTGGTAGCAAGCGTCCCGATATAGATGAAAAGCGGTTACAACTCCCGCCTGGGATCGAATGTCTAGCATATCGATCGGTATCACTGACATTCATATTAGTCTACAAGAAAAGCAAAACGAACGGAACAAACACCTTTACTAAACTACTCGGACAGACGATAACCACCTTCGAAAGCGTTGGTTTGCCTTCTGGACTTTGCTGGAGTAAAGTCCATAGAAGAGTAATGCACTGAAGTGTTTTTCCTAAGCCCATCTCATCAGCCATAATACAACCATAATACCTAAAGCACTGACTGAGAGAATGTAGGATTTTCAAAAAAGCGCTCAAGAGAATCTGAAACTTAACCCTTCAATGTTCCGTCCAGTCACACAGTTATACATGAACTGGACGCCTTCTCGTTGGTGAGGGCGCAATATGTTGCCGACAACCGGATCAACTACAACGTGCACCTAAACTTATTATTCTGAAAGTAGAAAGTATGTAAAGGAGCACCCGTGGTGCAGTGGCAGTGGTTGGAGGACACCGCGCAACGCATAAGTAGTCAATGGTTCGATCCCTCGTCTAAGACTCACCAAGCCTTCCATCCCTCAGGATCGGTGAGGTGGCACGACTTGTCTGGGAGGACAGTAGCACCAACACGTTACATCGATTAGTCACCACAAGTCAATGCAAATGTCAGATATGCATTAAATGATACTTTTGAGTAATAAGGGGGACAAATGGAAAACCGAGCTCATTCGCCTGAGAGGAATTTTCCATAGCAGTGTTAGTAACCACTCGAAAGCTCAGATTTTTGGCTACAACCTCATGTGACAGATTTTCGAAAAGACCCTTTTACAACGCTGTAAAACCCAAAAAAAAACTAAGTCTTTCCCTCTTTTTCTAGCCTTTTTCTCTCTCTTTTTCAAACTGTTGGCAATCATTTGGTAGCGTAATCGCTGCTGATTCCAACGCTGTGCTTATATCTTAATAAGATCGATTCTCTTCAATTCAATAGAGAAAATAAGTTGAATTTGCATACAGGAGCAAAGGGGTTTTGGCCAATTCACGTGTCGGTGGGTAAAGCGGCCACGTGAAGTGCCGCGATGATCTCGATCTTTGAGCATATGCAACGCGTAGAGGAAGATCTCGTAGTATCTGAATGCCTTCGACTCACTGTTGGAAGCTATTAGGACGTTCTGGCTTCCTGAACTCCATCAAAGTGATGATAATGAATATTGATTTATCCGTATTCATGACAGAATAAAAGTATTTAAAGTCTCTTTGTAAGGCAGTCATACTTTTATTGAAAACTTTTTTGAACGGAGAAGTAAATCCTTAACGAGTAACAAAGCTCGCACTAGCATAAGAGCCTCCCTAAGCGGCCGGTGAATTGGCCAAAGACCAACTAGCTCGCGTATTGTGACTTAATTTTATTTCCCTTGTTGCGTTGAAGAGAGACGGTTTTTTCCATAGAATAAGCACAACGTTGGAATCAGCAACCATTATGCCATCGAATGAATACTAAAAGTCTAAGAAAAAGAGCTCTGTCTGCGAGAAGTGTGCGCGTCTGGAACACAAAGGATTGC
Organism: Parelaphostrongylus tenuis; assembly: GCA_019055375.1. Lineage (NCBI taxonomy): Eukaryota > Metazoa > Nematoda > Chromadorea > Rhabditida > Metastrongylidae > Parelaphostrongylus > Parelaphostrongylus tenuis. The sequence goes on along the minus strand of JAHQIW010004125.1, from coordinate 8,078 downwards.
CCTCTATAACAGCGTCAAAAAAAAGGCTTCTTGTAAACCGGCCACGAGGGGAAGTAGCCAGAAATCTAGGCTTTCGAATGATTAATAACGCTCCTGTGAGAAATTCTTGAACAGCCAATGAGATCAACTACTCATTTGTTCCCTTGAAACCGGAAAGAACCTATATGCATCCAATCACTCTCAAATAATGATGAAGCCGAGTGTTTGACCGTCAGGGTCAATAAACGCTAAGAGCTTTATCGCTTATCCTATTATGTTAACCCGCATCCACCAACTCTGAGTCATTGATATGCCTTTTGCTAGAGTCCTCGAGCTCGATTTCGAGGAGTATTGCCACGAAGGCTAAACGAAGAGGAAAAGCGAAAACGCTGTGAGATGCAGATCAGTCCAGAGAATGGCACCTTATCAAAGCGCAAAAAAAAAACTACGTGTGTTTCATATTCTGGCAACATCCGTGAATATAGGCTCTTTTTGAGAAGAGCAACACAATCATTTATGTCAGTGCATCAATGACTTTGGGGAAATGCTCGCAAGACAGTTTGAAGTCTCTTTCAGACGCCTACATGCCGTCAAAAGAAAAGAGGATAACTTTCAATAAGTATTGGGTTAGGTAAGCCTGATATGGGGTTTTAATAAGTCCTCAGAGCCATTTTAAGCCGACATAAAACCCTAATAATAGTCTGATAGCCACTGTATAGAACGCAAGACGATACTGGCGAAAACTATCCCTGATACGGAGGACCCCATCACTTTATATTTACTTGGTAAATGCTCTTCAACAAACATCACACCTGTAAGGTTATGATCGGTGAGTTCAACGCCCAGAATGGGACCACCAAAAAAAGCTTAACTTCACATAGTCACAAACTGGTCGCAAAGGAAGAACAAGATGACACCTTCTTATGAATTGAGTTGAGACTTCAGATGAGTTAGACCAAAGCTCCAGATCTAAAAACCGATGAATGACGGAGCTTACACGAGCTCTGAGAATATCTAACAACATGAAGCATACTCTACTACTCCATTTTAATTCCACTGATCATGTTCTATAGCCTGGGGTTAAGGTTGTTAGACCCGTTCTTGAGAGGATATTGAGAGATACGAGCATTCTGCCTCATACAAGTAAGAAATAAAGACTATAATTCTGACTTTCGACGACTAAATATCATCAACGCCGCGTAACAGACCGGGGTGCCCTACTCCTTATACTATCAACAACAATCGCTACTAGTGGCTGCATCTTAGGTGATTTCAAACGGGAAAAACAACAACAGAGAGTAAATTCACGTAGTTTGTAGTAGACAGAAGTTATAAAACTCTTGATGTTTGGTTATCCCTGAGGGATGCGCCATGCACTCGACTTAATCAGGCGTCATTAGAAGTGGCTGAATGCTTATGTGGCCTTTACGAAGAATCGCGGTGATCTATCGATGTACTGAGGTCCGCGTTGTTATCCTCTATGACAGGCCGGTATCCCGATTCGCCGAGCCCGAATGGATGGAAGCTCGGCTAGTCTTGGGAGCGCCATCGAATCATCGACTAGTGTACGTCGAAAAACACCCCTAGCCGCCGTGTGACATGTTCTAACAGCACTCTTTCGATATCAAGGGACAAACTTCTGGAAAAGTCAATACACAGACGATGCCCAATGATCTGACCTTTCTATCTTCTTCCTTCATACTCATTTGATCATGAGCTGACAAAGGAGGTGGTGTGTAAAGAACCACTGCGTTTTCGGCGTACGGATCGAACATGGCAACTCTCATCCTCGAACGAGCCATACCCAAAACGCGTCCGGACACTGAAATACACCGCTGTATTGTAAAGGAAAGGACTATTGCGCACGAGTGGAAGCTTATGATGAAAACTTACAAGAATATCCGGATAGCGGAATAGAGAACGGTCTACAAAGAATCGCTGCTATCGCCTTCTCATGTTCCACAGCATCCCGTTCGACAATAGCCTTTCGATCGACTAATTTCAAACGCATCGGGTCAATTACGTCTTCTCGATCGCTGTTGAAGGGATTCTAAATTAAATAAAGATTGAAAATCGAAATAAATCTTCTCAAAGTGAAAGAATTGGATGTCAAATAACGTTTCATGATACAGTACTTATCTTACGGAATATCTACGAAGATTTACTAATTTCCTCCAATTCTAGACTACGTAAAATCCGTTTTCGCGCTTCATTTCAAAAACCTTTGAGAACAGGGCTTTCCCGCTTTTCAGAGTTTTAATGGTAATTCGATAGCTCAAATCTCAGCGACTTCAATACTATACCTGTCTCTAGAAAAGCCTTATCACTGCGTAGTAGTAGCAGAAATGAACTTGTGCTTCACACTCGACGCGCAGTTCTTAATCAGCTGGATGGCCAAGTGATTATATTTCGCAACATTCGCAATAAACAGTACCGAAGTGGCCAGGGCTTCTCGATGACCCTTCAACCCTTTGGGGACCATGAGGGTCTTTTTGATGCTCACCGTGCGACGTCAGATCCTATCCAGATCCTGTAATCACTGCGTCGCGTCTCATGAGAAAGTAGGCATACAGTTACGTATGCACGCACAGACATCCAGATGTCACCTGTTGACCGCCTCGCATGCGGCGCGCGAATTTGCCTGCTTTTCAGTGCCGGTTCTTCTAGGGTTAATCTAGTTTATTTCGAAGATAAGTTTGATTTTTTAAAAAAGTTTTTTGCAGAGCTATTGAACGGAGACCGAATAGAGGACTACTCGCACATGACGAAAATACGCGCGATATGAGCGCCGAGTGTGGAACTCGATTTTAATTTAGCTGTTACACCTCAGTAAAAGGGCCATTTTGGAAAACAAGCACAGTATTGAAACTGCCGAGATTTATGCTAAAGAATGATTACTAAAAGTCGAAAAAGGTAGGAAAGGCCTTGCCCCCAAAGGGCTGAAGAGAGGATTGAGGCGAGAGAAAAGTACTATAAGCAGTATCACGAGGTTCACATGAAAATTTATTCGCCTATAGCGTTTCGAAGTCTTCGTCTTCCTCAGAGCCGATGAAGAATCCGATTCAGATCCAGATTCATCGGCCTCGGAAAAGGCGAAGACGTCAAAATTTTGTCGAATCACATCAACCTCTTCGTACTAACTAGATCGGTACCTGCTCATTGTGAGGCGAGAAATGAAAAACCGATAACATTCGTTAGACAGCAACTTTTCATAGGAGTGTTAGTAACCCTTCGCAAGCTTAGATTTCTAGCTACAACCCCACATTGCCAGTTTTAAAAACACCCTTTTATAACGCTATAAAGTCCACACAAAGCTATGTCTCAGACGCGCATATTTCTCGTCGGACAGCCAGAGAGCACTTTCTTAGGACTGACTATTAGTGATTACTCGATAGCGCAGTCGTTGCTGATTCCAACGGATGTGCTTATATCCTAAGAAGACCCTCTTTCGGCGATGCAGCAGGTGGAATCAGCAACGACTACGCTATCGAATGATTACTAATAGTCCAAAGAAATAGCTCTGTCCGGTGAGAAATATACGCGTGTGAGGCATAGTTTTGTGTGAACTTTACAGCGTTATGAAAGGTCCTTTCAAAAACCGGCGACGAGAGGCTGTAGCCAGAAATCCAGGCTTTCGAAGGGTTACTAACACTCTCATGAAAAGTTGCTGTTCAGCGAATGAGGTTGGCTTCTCATTTGTCGCCTCATAATGGACAAGTACCGCTAAGTCATAAAATGAGCTATTAGTAATTGGTAATGTCTACTCAAAAGTTCGACTTTCTATAAACCTCGGCATAATTAATTGATATAGGAAAATTGAGAAAACATCTTGATTAGCTGACGCAAGGTTGGTAAATTAGTCGTAGTCGTTGCTGATTTCACCTGCTGCGTCGCAGAAAGGGGTTCTCTTAGGATATAAGTACGTCGTTGACTACGACTAATTTACCTACCTCGCGTCTAATCAAGACAGGTAATGCCGATGTTAACTCTCTCGGAACCATGGACCCAACTCTCTCCGTCTTTGACCCAGTGTGCTGGGTCGTAACAACGGAGCGTGTTGTGTCAAGCAATGGCCGCTGAGGTTAAATGCCGCGCTTAGACGCGACACGCCAGGAGTTAGAGACGCTGGGTCCAAAGTTCCACAAGGGTTAATGGGAACTCAACTTTCAAAATACTGAGCTATTACTTTTCTATAGTATTTCTCTTCCGTGATCAGATCTAACTATCATATCTGTCCGGATTTCCTCGAAAATATCAAAATTCGAGACGATAAAGAAGAATTAACATTGTTTTAAAGGAGGCCTGACGCCGAAAGAACTCTACAAAGGCAATACACAAACGACGTGGATCAATCTGCTTCGTTTCCTTTTCGGTCCGTCTCCTGGCGAGGTCGAACACGTCGCCAATGGACTACGGAACTGGCCGTGGATCTCCGGAGGCGGTGATAGCCTTGCCCTAGGCAATCCCAGACTTCGACGACGAATCGCTGGATCCGTCATTACCTCTATGCCATGGAAGCAGTCCACTCACTGAAAAGATCCGAACTTGAGCAACTGTTGGGAAATCGCTTGAAGAATGAGAAAGAGGGAAAGAGAGGGAGAGAGAAAGAAGAGGAGAGGGAGAAAGAGGAGAAGAGAGAGAGAGAGAGAGAATTATGCGCGTCCGCAACGCAAGAAATCTCCTTTTGTAGCAACGTCAAAAGAAGGGTTATAGTCTGAAGTCTCAGCTCTCGAATGGTTACTAATGCCTCTATGAAAAGTTCCTCTCCAGCGAACGAGATCGATTTTTGGTTTGCTTCCTTATAACCGAAAAGAACTCAAGACTATAGATTGAAGAATATGACATCTTTTCAAAGAGAGTCTTTACCGCGAACTCAGCAACAGCAACACTCCGAAGCTATACATCCAATGACGGAGAGCAATATACAAAACATCTGACCTCGGGCAGGAGTCGAACCTGGGTCTCAATCTTTCCGGCGGCACGAGCTACCCGCTGCGCTATCGTGGCTCTTGTTCTGCTATCACTCTTTCTGCGAAGCAAGGCATCTTTAAAAGATACCATCTTGTCTAGATACCAGAAAAAAGACTTACAAAAAACTCAAGTTGGGATGGAGCCGTAACTTTACAGAAAATGATGGAACCCTGAGCCCGAAAATTACCAAAATCTACCGGACCATGCGCGTACAGGTTCTAGTTTGTCAGGAAGTGAGGCGCTGGTTCAATCCCCTGTATCAGCACTCTTTTGCAATCAACTGGCTGAACACCTAGGAACACCTCAGGTCGAGCGTCTCCAACACGACGAGTTAATCGCTCCAACCACCGCTCTACGGCAAAAATTGAGGATACGAAATAAAAAGAAAAAATACGACCAAAAAAAATAAAAATAAAAAATAAAAAAAAGAAAAAAACGACCGGCAAAAAACACACGAAATGCTCGAAGACCATTGTGGAGAATGAGTTCGACGAGACATAAAAGGATCCAAAAGCTGCTGCTATCGGTACAAAAAATTTAAATAGAGATAAAGTAAATATCCAAAGCTACTGAGCGATATGGAGAACGCTGAACCTCGAGGGGAATCGAACCCGCATTCCACGGCCTTCTAGGAGCGTGTGTGATGCTAGCCAAGTGCGCTACCGAAGCTACTGTTCTATTATCACTGGCCCCTGTGATATAAGGTATCGTAAGGCAGAGTGATAAAACAAAGTAAGAAAAAGAGCTCAGTCCAGAAATGCAAAGCCAAAATTCCAAAATTTGAAATTCCCGCCAAACGTTTGGAGGTTCGCATTGCGTGCCTGCGAATCTAACGGTTACGGTGTTCGATCAATTACGTCATCGGGGCGCGGCCGCGCTTGTTGCGGGAGTTCTAGTAGTTCCCTTCATCGTCGCCAGTGTGACTTATCACTTTGCCCAGTAGAGTCATCCTGGATTATCGATCGGCCGACTCGATCGATATCTGCTTTATTTTTCTACATTCACTCTATCGATTACTTCCCGATTCCTAAGGATTCTGAGCTTTTGCAAAGCTTTTGACCCCGGGGCAGGAATTGAACCCGCGTTTCACCCATGCCCAAGAGACGAGTGCGATCAGACCATTACACTATCGAGGTCACCCTCTTTGTTCGACCTCTACTATCCAATTTCCTTTGAGTTCAGAGACTTTTTAAATAAATTTTTTGAGTTGTTCTTAGCCATATTATAACGTAATGGAGTGTGTTGCGCAGGTGGCTAGAGGTCTCCAACGACGCACACTTGATCGATGCGTTGCGATCCGCGCACATATAGCGCTCTCGCTAAGCCTTCCATCCCTCTGGGCTCTCAAGAGGTGATATGTATCGTCTGGGAGAATAGCAGCACTGACTCAATACATCGGTAGGGCCATCGCGAGTCATCAGTCAACATGGCACATCCTCTCAAGAATTGATCTACGCTGGAGGGCTCTGTCCTATTTAGCTTTTTATCATGACGTCACTTTTTTGAGCTCGATCTTGCCTGAAGATATTGTCGTGCCCAGTTGAGGGCAGAATCGTGCTCATTCATATCAATCACACCTGCGTTGAAGTCACCTCACCTCTATGACTTGTGGTCCGCGCTGATCGTCGAGTGACTCGAGAGGGACCACCAGCAACACTCCGATTTTTCCCTAGCGCGTGAAGGGTTACCCCGTGGGTCCTCCTTGCTCTTGAGACTCGTTGAGCGTTGTATCTTCTTTTATGCCTTTCTTGAAGAAATCGGACGGACCATCGGGTCGTGGTCTTGCCTTTAGAGTGGCTTGAACGATCCCGAGGAATCCAGTCGGTACGGCTCTCGTCCATCGGTTGTCGTTGAAGCGCATCACGTGTCCGGCCCACCTTATTTTCGATATCCTGGCGTTTTAGAACGACGTCCTCTGATTTTCGATCGTTGACGTAAGGTCGGAACTTCGGATCCTTTGTCTCATTTGCGAGATACGGGATACTCCTAGCATCGACCTTTCGACTGCGCGTGTCGATAACGCCAAGTGATCTTTTCATCCTGCTTACGTAACGACCAGATTTCTGCTGCATACGTCAGGGCAGGGATAATTGCCGAGTCGAAAGGTGGGCACGGAGTCGGATGTTCTTTGTCCCTTCACTACATCTTCGATGCTCTTAAACGTTTCCAAGCCGCTCGTTTCCTCCTGCTCAGCTCTGAGCTAGGGGCGTTCATCATGCTGACTTCACGACCTAATAGACCTAACTTGGAACATTTGGAGATTTTCGTTTCGTTGAACGTGAATGGGGCATTCAAAACCCCTCACTGGAATTCAGTTTGGGTATTGGATTTCATCGACCAACGTAGATTTTCTCGGGAAATCATCTTTATTTGACCGCCGATTGCGGTGTTATGTATGTTTCAGATAACCCCAATGATTGTAGAGTAGTGCGTTGTAGCGTGGAATGTGTGGAGTGCAAAACGAGCGTCGGTGGTGCAACGGTTTAGCACATGCTCCCGGAAGAGTAAGTCCGGGTTCGAATCCGGCTGACGTCAAACGTTTTTGCACACTACTGTAATCATACAATTTTCTGTCCGTCATTATTTGGTTTTCTCATCTACGGACAAGTCACGAATGGCATTGGTGGTCAATGCTTTCGTTGCGGAACAAATGACTGCGCCAGTTAGTGATATCTCGATTTAGTGATCTAATTTGATAGGAAACTATCATTACGAGAGAGATCAGCAAAAATTGTGGAGCTTCTCTTCGAAACGACGGTAGTTTTTCCGTCGTTATCATGGTTTAGTGGAACCCCTGTGCGTCCTTGGAAGCTCTTGAACCGTCAGTACTCTTTTCATCTCGCTTTCCCTCTTTTGCCAGGCTCATTTGGCGAACGCGAAGGCAGAGTGAGCTCCGAGCGCGATTGGTGCGCGTAGCGGGGGGGGGGAGAGCGGGGGGGAATACATGCAGACAGAGGGAGTGTGGTATTGCGTTCCTTGATTGCAAGTGTTTGCTGCAGTCTGGAGAGGGGGGGCGTCTGGCCAGTTCCGTCGCTCTTGTAAGTATATTACCCGTGCTGTGGTTCACTGCGTTCCCGTCGACTATTTTGTTGTTGCGGGCGCCGTCCCTGCTCCTCCTTGTGTCGAGT